>JAAZQE010000173.1:0-44481 GCA_013620735.1 Clavariopsis aquatica
TCATAAACCCACCCCGCTTGCCTCTGCTCTCGTGGAGATCCTTCATTTCCCTGATAGCTACCCTCTGTGCCTCCCCAACCCTCTCCATCAGCACCATCGCCTCGTCCTTGGGAATATCCTCCTCCTCGATCTTCTTGCCCAGGGCATTCTCAATCCGCAACCATATTTCAACATCGTACTGTGTGACGAAGCTAACAGCCTTGCCGCTCTTTCCAGCTCTCGCCGTGCGGCCTACACGATGAACATATGTCTTTGAGTCAGGTGGCAGATCCAGATTGATGACAAGGTCGACGGAGGGAATGTCAAGACCGCGAGCTGCAACATCTGTCGCAACCATGATGTCACGACTCCGAGACTTGAACTTTGAGAGCGCACCCAGACGTGCTGACTGTGAAAGTTGGCCGTGAAGAGGGATGGCGCCAAAGCCAAGAGTACGAAGGAGGATGGCTATACGCTGCGTTTCGTTGACTGTGCGAGTGAAAATAATTACAGGATGGCCAATGGTGTCATTTAAAAGGTAGATTAGATATAGATCTTTATGTTTACTAGTGGCATGTGAGCAACAAATAATACCCAAAGATGAGGTCTGGCTTACTGGGGGAGGAAGACGTATTTCTGAAGGAGAGTTGATACGACTTGATGTGACGATGAGCTAATACTGACCCGAATGGGGTTGTGGAGTGACGCTCTTTGCAGAGATTCAACCTTGGAGCTCATGGTCGCAGAAAAGAGATAGGTATGTCGACCTTCGCGGGGCAGCACTTTCAAGATTTTGTCCAGAATAGGCCCAAAGTCGAGATCTAGCAGCCGATCTGCCTCATCCATAACCAAGTATTTGAGATATTTGAGCGAGAAGCCTTTTGTGTTTTCCAAGTGGTCCAGCAATCGTCCAGGTGTCGCTACAACGATATGAGGCTTCTTTCCTAGCGCAATAGCTTGCGCAACCATGTCCATTCCTCCTACCAGCACCGCACATTTGACATTGATCAAGGATCCGAGAGCTTCTACTTGTTGAGAAATCTGGTATGCGAGCTCACGGGTAGGGGCAAGGACGAGACCGAAGAGTGACTGTGGTTTTTCCATCAACGCTTGGAGAATCGGCAAAACAAAAGCAGCTGTCTTTCCGGATCCGGTTTCCGCAAGGCCTATACTTGGTACGGTCAGTATAAACTAACGAATAGGATTCCGACCATACTCACATATCTTTACCCTCGAGTGCGAGAGGTATTGACTGCTCCTGGATTGGGGTTGGGTGTTTGTATCCTAGATTCACACAAGCCTCACAGAGTGACTCGATCACACCTAGGTCTGCGAACGTTTTCTGTGGGACAATCTCTATTTCCTCCTCCTCATTGTTAGACATTGACTCGGCGGGCTGTTCTGGCGCGATCGACTTCGCATCAGGCTTAGATGAGGCTTTCGATGATTTGCCGGAGGGCACAGATCGTTTCGAAGGTACAACCTTAGGTTCCGGAGATTCCATAGGAGGAAGCTTTTTGTTGAGCTTTCTTTTCTTTATCGACGACATGTTGCTGTTGACTCGTGGTTGGGATAGAGCTCTGCGCCTGCAGTCCAAAATTTTGTTATTTGTTATCGATAAGAAATGCCAAGATTTCGAGTTTGGAACTGGACCTTGAAAAAAATCTAGACTCGTCCGTTTCACTGCTCCACCGCAATCGCGCATTTCTGCAACGAGCGCCGCAAAGATGGCTCGACGAAGCAATCAGAGGAAGAAGCAGTCCGTGACTGACAAGGCTACAAAACAGCTCAATGATGGCAAACCTAAGAGCATGGTCATTAGAATTGGGGCCGGAGAGGTCGGCGCCAGCGTCAGTCAGTTGGTCAAGGATGTGCGGCAAGTCATGGAGCCAGATACCGCAGTTCGGCTCAAGGTACCTTTGATTAACTCCATGTGTACGCTTCTCTAAACTTGCTAATGAAATACAGGAACGAAGGGCTAACAAGCTTCGCGACTACACCACCATGTGTGGTCCTCTCGGGGTTTCCCACCTCCTCCTCTTCTCCCGTTCTGAAGCCGGAAACACGAACCTCCGCCTCGCTCGTACACCGAAGGGCCCTACCCTCCATTTCCGCGTCGAGAAATACTCGTTGTGTAAGGACATACTCAAGTCCTTGAAGCACCCAAGAGCCAATCCAAATGACTACCATATGGCGCCCTTGCTCGTGATGAACAACTTTGCAACTTCAGATGCTGAGCGAGAAAAGCTCGGCGATGCAGCGCCTCCGAAACATTTAGAGAAACTTGTAACAGACATGTTCCAAGGATTGTTCCCGCCAATACAACCACACACAACCCCACTGCACACAATCAAACGAGTGCTATTGTTGAATCGTGAACCGCCAGCAGAGGATGGCAATGGCACCTGCACCATTAGTCTCAGACATTACGCGATCACAACCAAGGTTACCGGGCTTCCAAAAGCGATTCGACGGCTTTATGCGGCGGAGAAGCTGATAGGAAGCAAAGAAAAGAAGAAGAAGGCTTTACCAGACCTAGGCGGACTGGAAGATGTAGCTGAATATATGCTGGACCCTTCCGCTGCGGGTTACACATCTGCTTCCGATACCGAAATGGAGACTGATGCCGAAGTTGAAGTTTCTGCACCTGTAACAAGACGAGTGCTGTCTAGGAGAGAACGCGATAAGGGAGAAGCCGGGGAGAATGGTCGAAAAGCCATGTCTCGGGGTACCAGGCCGAAGGTCGAGAAGAGGGCAGTTAAGCTTGTTGAGTTGGGACCGAGACTGAAGCTGAGACTCACCAAAGTTGAGGAGGACATCTGCAGTGGCAAGGTCATGTGGCACGAGTTTATCAATAAGAGCACGTCGGAAATCAAGGAGCTGGACAAGAAGTGGGAACAACGGATCAAGGAGAAAGAAGAGCGGAGAAAGATCCAACGAGAAAACATAGAGAAGAAGCGAAAAGAAAAAGCTGAAAAGGGTGAGAAGAAAGGTGAAAAGGATGAAGAAGAAGATGATGAGGAGGAAATGGATGATGAATACGACGACTATGATATGGACGACGATGTTTGGCTAGATGAGGATGCGAAGAGGAATGCCGAGGACGAGGACAAGGAAATGGAAGATGAATGAGCCCGAGGTGGAGGTAGTCTGAGATGACGATACCCAAGTACAACTCTGTCTATTTAATAGTCTCTGGCGCATTCTACAGTATCTAGGCATCTGCTAGGGCGTTCCTTGGGGGTTTTTTATCAGTACAATATTTATCAGAAGCAACCATCTTGCACTCACTCTGTACCTTGAAATGCTGTGCCTTTAAAGGTAAACTTGACCCAAGGATAACAGCTGTGGAACAATTGTTCCATATTTCATCTAGCTTTTGGTGTCTTGATGATTACCTTATCCATCTCCGTCAACTCCCAACCTACTCCATCTTGTACCAGATCGGCCCACCTCCTGTCAGCACACCGTTCCACATACCCTCGATCCGAGCTCATGTACCCTCTCCCCAAACACTTGAGGGCATGAAGCCTCATCCCTTGCTCTGAGAACTCTATAATTCGCCTCTGGTACCCATCGACTGCTCGCTTCATTTTCCAAAACACAACCCAGTTATCTACAACCAAAGCCTTCAACACCAATTCGATGCGTCGGTCCGTATATTTGTATCGCAGCCTTGTTTCGTGCGCACCAGCGATATCGCCCTGTCGGCAGGCTTGATCGAGAATTGTATACCCGACATATTCGTGGAGTTCAGTCGGAGATAGCGGGGTGGTGGGGTGTATGACGTTGAGCAAGGAGCTCAGGGCTGGCGAGTACGATTCCCAATCTTTGCATAGGATCGCGGTATGGATATTAAATATGTAGGCGCGTTGTGCGAATTGATCTTTCCTGCCGGTCGCTGTTATGGCTTCGCGCAGTTTGCGCAGCGCGTAGAGCACCGTGGAGAGCTCCCCGGTGGTGGGGTTGAATGTAGTAGTACCGGTGATAGGGATCGTGCCCGAGGATGGAGGGGAAGTGAGGTTCAAGAGAGAAGAGGTTTGTATACTGAGAGATGCAAATTGCTTGTCCAGGTCGTCGCCGTTGGAGGATGCAGCGCAGAATTTCATGTATCGTTCAACAATGCGGTTGTAGTATGCCTCTTGCGCTTTGAGGTCGTTCAGTCTAGGTAGGTATTGTCAATCTTGGGACTTGGTATTTTGAATGCTTGATTTACCTTGTCTCCCCTTTTGAGGGCAGCCCGTAGGTCTCCAAAGGATCGTCTCGTACGGGCTTCAAACGATTCCACGGGCCCGATGCACCCCGCCGGCTGCTGGGTCGAATTGGGTCTGAGGCCTTCATCCCGGGGTCTGGAGTCGCTGCGTTACTTTCACGGCTTGAGTTCAAAGTTAAGGGAATATGGAAATGGCCCTCGCATTTCAGCGGCAGGTGGACATGGTTGTTGTGTTGTCGCAGAGAGCGACGAGAAATGAACGAAGGTGGGATGCGCCGCGGGCATTGTTCGGAGTTAACGTTAAGGTCCAAAGTGAATTCCAGCATTCAACAACTTCAAACAATTCCTACTTTGATTACACTCAGAATCCGAGCCGCATAGTCTCAAAGACTATCTCAGGATCTCGTGCGACCTATTCGAGGGTCAATCCAATACTCGACTCGGGACAAACACCAAATATGGATTAGCCTCATGCTGTCGGCCGATGCTCGACAGACGTCTGCACACCTCGGAGTCTTCAACACCACACGTGTCAATCTCATTAACGATACAAATAGACCTCGGGATCTCGTATAATATCATAATTTTCGACTTTCTATTCGACTTTTTACCCTGGAACATCCGCCACGCCACCATGGATCTCGCTAAAAATGCAGCTGCAAAAATATCTGCGAAGGAGAAAGAGCTAGAAAAGAAATTAGTAGTGCTCTGGGACGATCTTCCTACATGGCAACAAGACAACCACTATATCCTTAGTGGCTACCGACCCCAAACGAATTCCTATACCAAATCAGCAAAAAGCCTCGGTTACATTCACAACGAGACCGTTAACATTTACTCTCATCTCATCGGCGCAATACTTGCACTGGTGGCTGGAGCGACTAGCTACTATATTCTCGAGCCGCGTTACGAAACAGCAACGAAAGAAGATATCCTGGTCTTTGGTTGCTACTTCTTCGGCGCCGTGGCTTGCCTGGGCATGAGCGCGACTTACCACACAATACACAACCACTCGCCGGAAGTCAGCCGATTTGGAAATCAGCTTGATTATCTGGGCATTGTTTTTTTGATCTGGGGCAGCTTCATTCCTATTTTGTACTACGGATTCCAAACTGCGCCGCAGCTCATTAAGACATATTGGACGATGGTGAGAATGCTCCTTGAGTAGGCTTCATTGTATCTGCTGATAATCAAAAGATCACCACTCTCGCTGCGGGAACATCCATAGTCTCTGTTCACCCCAGATTCCGCACGCCTGCCCTCAGACCCTTTCGTGCGCTAATGTTTGTCCTCATGGGTCTTTCTGCTGTCATTCCTGTCATCCATGGCATTCGACTCTACGGCCTGGACCAGATGCGGACTACCATTGGGCTTGACTGGGTTATTCTCGAAGGTGTATTGTACATTGCCGGCGCGGGATTATACGCCACACGATTCCCTGAGCGCACGAGCCCTGGGACATTCGATATCTGGGGCTCGTCCCATCAGATATTTCATGTCCTGGTTGTGTTGGCTGCAACTTCCCATCTTGTTGGATTGATCAAGGCGTTTGACTACGAGCATAGTCAGAGGAGTGGTGCTGTGTATCTAGGCTTTTTGCAGAAGATTTGGTCCTAAAATGGCCCTCACTCGCCCCTCATTGTTGAATATGGTGTATATATATTTGGGTACAATATTGTAATACTGATTTTTATAATTTAAACAAGCCCAAAAGTCTCCGCGCAACCGAGGAGTTATTGTTTTATTACGGTTTGCGATCAATTTCCACGTGCCTTCTCGAGACCGACTGAGACTGAGACTGGGAAGGAATATTATTGCTTTTTTCCCGAGACACGGCAGACGATATTTCATTAGCGCATTTAGGGACGGCGGGCCCCAATTTCAAGCATCACATTGAATAATCCTTCCTGCCATGAGCAGTGATATACCGTAGGCAAATTGACGCGTCCGCCTACAGCTACTATGTGTACTAATTAAATGTAGGAAGAAGACGCCTAGGGTCTCTTCATATATTACGCGATATTTCGCAGGACAGCGCAGATGAGGCTAGACGCCTTCATTTCTCTCCAAAGGTCCATCCGAACCCCGTCGCGTTCCCAAGCCAGCCTCAAATATAGCCGAGCGCATGCACGGTCCACTGATGACGCCGTGGCCCGAACACGAGCCAGCCACCTTTCCCCATAATTCGCCGCACGGCCAATCAAAGTGCCCGATCGCCATTGCGCGCAGCTCCTCCGATCCACAGCTCGAACCTCCCATTACTCCCGTTCCCTAACCTCTCAACCACACTCCTCACTCCGCACTCTCTACGCTGCCCACTCACTGCGACACCACGCGCGCATCAGTCATCTCATCCCGCGCATCGTCGCAGACCCTACGCGCCTTAATTGAATCTTCTTCCGAAATCTTGCGATCCTTAAGTCCGCTTCTGTGGAGATATCACGTCATTCGCCCACGCTGAACGCCAGATCGAAACGTGCAGAATGGCTGATACTCAAACCCCTCAAGTCCAGCAGGGAGACAAAGGTTTGTGACCTTCCAATTTCTTTTCATTTTTTCGTTTCCTGCGCGACTTGCTGCACGTTGCGACTCCGGCGCGCAACGCCAGCAGCGCGCTTGCGCTGACGTGCGCGCATTCATCAACCTGCAAACTGAACCACCAAAAGATCCGACTGACACGTTCCTTGCATGCAGTTTCCTGGCAATGGTCTGGTTCGCGTCCTAACGGTGAAGTCGCCGAAGTGAAGGAGCAGGGCGAAGTTGCCATTGAGTCCAACCGAGGCAATACCATCACGAAAAGCGCCGAGTCCGGAGACCCTGCGGTCCATATTGCAAGGCCCGGAAACGATGTCGTCAAAAACGCTTCCGAACTCGAAGTCGAGGAGAAGACCAACGGCGTCACTATTAATGGCGAGTCGAAGAAGGAAGATGACAAGTCTGAGAACGAGTCAGAGAACAAGGATGCAGAAATGAAAGACGCCCCGGCTGCCGAAGAGAAGGCGAGCGAATCTGAAACCCCTGCTGAGGAGACTAAGTCTGAGTCTGAGAAGCAAAATGGCGTCTCGGAATCAACCGAGAAGCCTGAGACAGAACAGCCCAAAGAGGAATCTAAGAAAGATCCTAAGGAGGCACCAGAGGAGGCACCAGAGGAGGCACCAGAGGAAGCACCAAAGGAAACCAATAAGGAGGTACCATCCGAAGAGAGCAAGCCAGAGACGCCTAAACCTCAAGAAAAGGCTGCTGAAGCACCTAAAACTGGCCAGAAGCGGAAAACCGAAGACTCGCCTGCTGCCGACTTCAACGGAGACAAGGTTGCGGAAGAGGAAAAAGACGAGCCTGCCGCGAAGAAGCAAAAGAGTGCTAGGAAACCTGGCCGACCAAAGTCGACAGAGAAGAAGGAACCCGCCAAGAAGAGGCAGCCAAAGAAGGCAGCTACCGCTGATGGCCAGCCTAGACGGAGCGGTCGGAACAAGGTCTAGGTATTCCATTCAATCTGTAGGTATATTCTACAATGTCAGTATTTTTTTGGGATAACTGACTAACCCCAGGAAAAAGGCCAAAAGGACCAGCCGATCTACACGTTGTATGATTGTATGCACTAGTGAGGACTGTAAGGAAATACGTCCTCAGAAGAAAAAAATTAGGGTGTGGCAAACATTTTCAGCGCCGTAGTCAACGAGTTGCATGTTTTCATATATCTACAAATGGGAGGGTGGGCTGGGTCAAATAAGGTTGCACAACAGGGGAGGTGGCATTCTATGTGGTCGGAAGGCGGCGCTAGGGGATCTGCATTGGCTTCTTTCTTCCCTTTGATCTCTTCGTATGTCGATGAAACAGATCTTAGTTCATCTACCGGCTGTACCATAGCTGTCTCTAGTTTCCGCACTTCCTCCAGTAAAACGGAAAAGGCTTGGCAGAAAAATAGTCAATTAAGATGTGTTTATTGTACGCGCCATTTTCTGCAACGTGTCTGTAGTAATGGCTTACGTGAATTTGGATCTATCTAGGAAGGGTGTGTAAGTGTATGGCTTGTTCCCAAGTTGTCTGAGAACCGTTGAGATTAACTAGGCATCTCCATACCTCTGTTCACAATAAATCTGATACTGGCATTTGATGAACCGGAATCCTCCGTGAGGACTACTAAGGCTAAAGAATATACCTATTATTGAAGGCTGGGAGCGTATTTATCGTTTTTGTACAAGCTTTTGTGTCATTTCCATTCACTTTCAAAATATATTCTCTAAACTAATTCTATTTTTCATTTTCTATTATTCTCAAACCTCGATTATACCATGTAGAAAATACAAAATACTATTCACACCTTTTCCTTCACAACCCAGCGTCTCCCCAAACAAGCCCATCGACTAAATATAAAGCTCACCAAACCCAAGCCAAGAACAGCGCAGAAGAACGCAACCATTGACTGGGCCCCAACTGTTTCCACAAGCTCACCACTGATAGGAATACAAACCAATGTAGCCAACGAAGCGATGAAGTACATTGATCCATAATATCGCCCAAACTCTTCTGCTCGACAAAGTTGTCCGATGCATGCAGGGACTAGCGCCATCCAACTTCCTGTACCAAATCCAAAGAGTGCTGCAAAAAGGTATAGGGCTGGTAATGACTTTGTTCCCAGAGGTAGCCAGAGGACCAACATGAAGAACCAAGTGAATATGATCATGACGAGTAACGTGTTGAATCTTCCAATCTTGTCGGCAACATAGCCTGGAAGGATCCGTCCGAGACACGAAACGCCGTTCAAAATCGCGATTAGGTAGAATCCGGTATCAGCCGGGAATCCAGTGCTCAGTGTTGCGTACGTGGGCAGAATGCCTAGGGCTCCAAACAGCACAACTTCAAACCCGAAGACGCTGATGGTGAAGAGACTAAAGCGCAGATCGCCAAATATCGAGAGGGATATGATGGCCTTCTTTTTGGCGGCTGGTGTGGGCGGAATGCGCGCTTTGATGAGGATGTTTCCAATGACGAAGCAGATGAGAAAAATGAATCCGATGATGCGGAGAGACCATGCATATCCGTATTTTGGAAGCGTTGTCCTCAGAATCAGCGGGATCGTTAAGCCTCCACACGAGGATCCCATCATAGCAATACCCTGGGTGAGCCCTCGCCGAACCTTGAACCAGTGTGCAACAACGGCTAGCGACGTCGTCGTTAACATAGCGCCTGTAACGCCGCCTAGCACTCCGCAACAGAGGACCATCTGCCAAAAAGTCTTGCACTCAGCTAGCAAAAATACCATGATTGAGTATCCAATGCTTCCAAGCAGTGCGATCCAGCGTGGCCCGTATCGATCAAACAGTGGGCCGACCCAGATTCCCAATCCTAGTGACAGATAAACGAATACTGAAGGAATCCATCCCACATCTCTTGCGCTGTAATGAGCCAGTTGGTGTTGTATCCAATAGTCCTGAAGCGTGCCTATAGATACCATGAATCCGAACGAGGGGAACAGGAGTAACCACGCTGATGCCACAACAAGCCATGCTCGGAGTCCGCCTTCTGGGAAGTCATTTTCGGGGTCAATTGATATCGCCACCTCTTCCCCATCAACCTCATCAACAATTTCATTAGAGTAGAGACGTGGATGGTCGTGCAATTCGTGTTCTTCTTCGTGATGGGAAGGGGTTCTCTCGGACGAGGAACTCTTTGTCTTTTTCAGCATCGTTCGTCGTATTCCAGCCCAGATCTCTTTTGGTTCCACATGTGCTTGACTGCTTGATGGCATATGCGGCAAATACACTGCTGGGTTTGCTGTAGAATCCATCTCGATTGCTATTAAATTCTCTTTTTATATCTAACACTAGCATTGATAAGAATGCGAGTCCACTTCTAGAACCAAGGCATTGCAACAGCGACGACCACCCAACACTTTTATATATGTCAAAAGAGTGGTTAGGAGACCGCAAATGGACATAATGACGCTGGGCAAGTTTTGACGCGCCCTATCGGCAAAGTGTGGAAAAGTGTGGGGACTGTGCAGGAGCGAGACCGGACACTTGCAGTGCTGCCCCGCGGTTGATCAACTGGATTCGGAATGCAGATCCCGCCGTATAGTGCCATGTGTTTTCGACCATTGTACTCTAGCTGCGAGGGTCGGATATCCGTGTCTTCGGAGTTGTATAGTTTTTGGTGCTATTTCACTTCTCCTTCCGATATGGGACTAGTCGAAGGTTGGTTGGACACGCCGTATTTTACTCCTTGGTCTTCTCAAGACCTTGTGTAGGGACGTAGTTCCTATCTGATGCTTCTTCCAACAAGGTCTTTGTAATAGTTGTACAAGTTTACTCCGATTTTGCGTAGCTTTCTATCCCGAATGCATTCCGTAGTTATACAGGTTATTGAAGATAAGAAATGAATATAAGGGGTACCGTTATATGCGGGTATTTTGAAAGACTCCTGATTGTAACCAAACCTCCACTTAATGGTTTACCAATCAGAGCAATCGGACGAGCAAAATGGTCGCCTGGGCCCTACTCGTTCACCGACAACCACTCCCCTAAACGGCCAGCAATCTACTCAGTATCAATTGTACTCATCGCACGTCGGCTTTGCACATAGTTTCAAACTCGTCGCAGTTCCTTCGTTCGATGTTGTATTAGTAATAGCTTTGAGCCAGCAATTCGGTCCACGGTTGAGTTTAACAGAGTTGCTCAAGTCATTTGCGATTGTAACCCCTTGGCATGGTGGATCCTTGTTGTTCGGGTCGAAAAGAGCATTGGTTGCGGTGCATGCTTGAACACAGTCTTGTACAGAGTATGCAATGAGAGCAGCCTGGTCATAGCCTGGGATGTTTGTATTATCGAAGCATTTGAACCAGAATCTTTGATCGTAACTCATGACGATGCCTTTGTTTTCGGTTGGGCATAAGCTATTGATCTTAGCGATGGTTGTTGCTATTGGGGCAACGAAGACCGAGCTGGTTGTAGTGAGTGTAGGTTGAGTCGTCGGTTGGGTTGTTGTTTGGGTTGTGACTTGGCTCATTGGTGTCGTGATTGTTGGATTCGACTCCGATTTGGATCTTTAAGAAGAGTTAATTAGTTGCAAGACGGGTTTCGGTTGCTAGGTATCAGGAACATGTCTGAGCGCTTACTTTGCATTTTGCACTGCTAGAGAGCCTCCGATGCCTCCCCCTACAGCAGCACCAACGACAATCACCGCAAGTATGACTATAAACCAAAAAGCCTGCCGTCGAATCCCTAAAATTCGCTTCGATTGTCCTTTTCCTCCAGAGTCGTGGGTAAAATTTGCGAAGCCATCAGGTTGTTTATGGTACGCTGGTTCGTACCTAGGATAGACTTCAAGTCCTTCCTGGTCGTAACGCAAGCCCTCCTCCTCGTAACGCACTTGCGGTGCGTTTGCCATGAATTTCAAAGTAGAATGAAGAAGATTGAAATTTTGGCGAAAATTCCGGGTGCAAGTAAATCTACAGAGTATATGTCTGCCTCATCAAAGTGCTTGGACCTCACATTGGGGTGGCTGTTCATGCATACACGAAGTTTTGGGGGCGAAATTTCAAGTGAGTAGGTGTAGCAGGGCCTCGAAATCGCCTTGCATGTTTCCGATACCGTGACAGCACAAAAGCAGCATTTTTCTCGTGCGAGATTAGCCCTGGCACGAGATAATGAACTTGGCATGTTAATTTACACCAGGGACTAATATGATTGGTTCACAGCCCCTTCCTTCGTGTCTCCGTTGTCCCTCTAAGCGCTAAATTATCTTCCTCCCTTTGACGGGAAGATGAAACTATTCGACGTATCTCGAGCCGCTTTCGTCCGGCTTATGATTTCGAATGAGTTTTTTCTAACATCTGCCTGTGAAGGAGCCTCAACCGCTCTCTACTAGCTTCACTTGTCAAGTATTTGCATTCTCGTCTCATGGTCGAAATAAACGTCTTTTAAGCTAAGTTCATTTTGCTTGCTTATACCCCGGCAAACTAACAATATGATCCTGTGATGCAGGGTTCAACGCACGCGACTTGAGCTAGCAATTCAACCCCGAATTGAAATTAATAGAATCGCGTAGGTATAAACTAATGGTGGTGGCTTTGAACTTCAATCCTTCCGTGTGGTTTTTCGTGAGTTGACATGCCTTGATGCGATCCCTGGATAGAGAATGCAGCTGGCACGCTGATTTCGTTGCATGCGAATCTCTCATGGTTACCGCATTTGAAAAGGGAACTTTCATCGTGGGCTTTGAAGATTCCGCTTATGGAGAATTTGTTAATCATGTTGGCGATACCTGTAGTTGTTGGAGCAACAAAAACCTAGTTGGTAGTTGCAGATGTCGTTGGGCTTGACACAGTTAAGGTAATTATAAATTAGTGTTGGTGGTGACGAGTTTTGAACCGTTATCTCCTTTTTTTGGTTGAAGTGGGATTGAACTTGAGTCTATAGTTCCAATATCAGATTATTTTTTCGATCAAGTTAAAGATAATTACCATCTTATGTCGAGTTATGTAACACTAAAAAGAGCCTATACCTCTACCTATTGGCCCTTGGAATAGGACTGGTTGGAGCTAGTCTTTCGGAGGTCAAGACACCAAATCTTCTAAACTCAATGGAAACACAATGGCCTAAGATATAAAGCTAAAATAATGAGACACCCATAAGCTAATTTATGAAGGCATAAAAGCGAAAAGAGTGGACGACCTAAATAGTAGGTTGGAGATTATGATGTGTAGCTGTATGATAGTTACTTGAAGTTGGATAGAAATTTCAGTTCTTCTTCGTATATACTAAAAATAAGGAAGATTTGAGAGAGAAAATCTCCACGGGTATATGAAAACAAAAATTTCAAATGTTCAGGTGGATCTGCGGCAATAGAATTTGTTGAGCACTTCGGCCCGCGACACAGCTCATGTTCTGCGGCATCCCCATAGACAACATCACTAATCTTCGTTGTAGTCATCAAATCCCCTAGGGAACTTCTCGACCATCTCCTTCATTTGTTCAACGGCCATCTTCCGGAAATCCTTCACATCTGGAAAAAGCGCAGCGGCGTGCAGGTTGAAACGGCTATCTTTTTTTAGTAATACTATTTAGAGTTTTAAGGGGATAATAATCTCTTACAGTGAGTATAAAGCATTCCGGTCTTCATAGTCGTTCTCGGGAAAAGATTTGGGTATGTGGGAATGGTATTCCGCAAAATAACTGCGTGAGAACTTGTTACGTTCAGGGCGCCAGTTACCTAGCTCGTCTAAGCTAGTTAGTGCCCGAAATACCGAGGTGGGTATGGGTGAGTGGCTTACATTCATTGTGTGCATAGAAGCTTGCAGGATCGTATATCAGAGGCTTTTCTGTCATGGTGTCGATGGCTGCGTTGCCGCACCACAAGTCCCCATGTACGAGAGACGGTTTCACTGTACGTCCGTTCAATTCCAGAGGCCTAAGCAATCTTGGAATGACCTTGGTAAGCATGGGAAGTCTAAATTTCTCCATCTCTTCCCACGGGCCACCGCGCTCGATGTTCATGTTTAGCATGTGCTTGAATCCTATAGTGAAGAACTTTTCCCATGTATCTACCCAATTGTTATTTTGTGGGAGATTGCCGTTGTATGTCACTACATGGAAGCCAAATTTTCCGTTGGGTGACTGGCTGCGGGTGTGGAGATTCGCAACGGTTTTGCAAAACTCAATGGGCTCAGGAAGTTCATCTGCTAGTTCATAGAATTTGCAGACATAGTAGTGAGAATCGGGGAGTTTCTTGAAGGACCCCCACGCGACTGGCTTGGGGGCATAATCACCAACGACAGCATGTATTGCTGACGTCGACTCAAACTCACCCATCAGCGCAGCCAAGCCGTGGTGGCCTTTGGAGACCTGTAATAAAAAATAATGTCAGATATCGTCCAATGTAGTTGGGGTGGGTTTGATTCACCTTCATAAAATAGGACTCATCGTCTCCATGGGCATCAGCCGTATTGATTTTGTAACTTTTCGCCCAGGCTGAGCATCCGTGATAGCTAATACTCACGGGTCGATCGAACACGGGTATCTCTTATGTCCATAGTCAGTTGAATTCTACTTGCAAGGAGACTGCGAGAACCGTGTCTCCTGAGTGACATTACACTGTAGAAGTGTGTTGTTGACTACCCAAACGAGGGAAGCCGAAACTTGTCATCTCAATTCTTGAATTGATGAGCACTTACCACGCACTGTAGTTGCATCAATCTCATATTCTTGGGAATGAGTATTCATGGTGTCTGTTATGTCAATTGGCGGTCTAAGGTCTTGCCATAGACGTGGCTCTGGTGGTGCCTCTATATATGCCACTCAGAGTCTGCGCCGCACAGCGCGATCCTGGGCCGCCTATGTTTGATACATGGGATAGCCGCCTACCGCAGCCCCCATTGCATCAAGGGCCTTTCAATGGCCCATCAATGGCCACTGTATGGCTTCCATAGCCTTGGTGCTGTCGTTGTTTGAAATTACCCTGCTTGTTGGCTATGATTAATAGTCGCGTCTGCTGCCCATCTCCTGCCCATCTCCATCTCCATCAACATTCGGAGAGCCGCATCTGTCTACATCTCTGAGGAGATTGATTGAAATACCGGTAGACGCAGTGCGCCCCTACATCGATGGAAGGCTCACGGCAAGTGGGGCACAACCCGGGCGCTAAGATAGCGCCTCGCATGTGGTTTAGCCCGAACCATTGGCTGGTGCATGCTTAAATGTTAGCCTTTCCAAACACTCCTATCATACTTGGTGTTTCATAGTGAGCGGCTACAAACCGACGCCATGTCCCACGCGCTTAGATTAGAAGGTGGCTTCATCCCTGCTGACTATGGTCTACCGGTATCCCTCAGTAGCTACGTTGGTCTGCCTAGGCTTCGCTGTCTCCGTACCCAACACCCTCGTTGTCTTGTGCAATCGCAACATGCAAAATGGAGCGAGTAAGTCCACTACTTGAATTGACTAGATTGATGCTTACCATTTTTTTTAGTTCAGAAGGCGGTCTTCGGGCAATACCTCAACCTCATCCCTCAGCCCCCCTTCGGCACGATCGCGAAGCAGCCGTAGCCCTTTGGGTCGAACAATTAGTGGAGCTTTAAGGAAGCTCACTTATCAAAAAGAGGGAGAAAATGATAGTCCTTCCGAAATTCCCAAAGGGTCTTTGGGATTGGTTCAGCTCCATGCCGTCCCTGATCCGCTTATTGAATTCATTTTCATCCATGGCCTTGGAGGGGGCTCGCAAAAGACGTGGTCGTTGACATCGGATCCATACCACTACTGGCCTAAGCATTGGCTGCCGCAGGATGAAAATTTTGCTCGGATTGGTATACATAGCTTTGGGTACAAGGCTGATTGGACGGAGAGAAAGGAGAGTCTATCGAGCATTCACGACTTTGCTCGCTCTCTGATCACTGCTATATTCTGTGATTCTGGGCTCCGCGAGAGAAATGTCAGCCTAGGCGCAATCCGTTCCATTACGGTGTGCTGATAAATAATCAGAGTAGAATCGTCCTTGTAGCTCATAGCATGGGTGGCATAGTCGCCAAGAAGGTTTGCACCTCTACCAGTCGTGATATTCGAATGACTTATATTGCGTAGGCTTATATGCTTGCTCGAGAAGATAAAACTTTTCGGAAACTTGCCGATCGAATCCACACTATCTTCTTCTTGGCTACACCTCACCGCGGTGCTGATTTAGCAAAGACTTTAGGAAATATTCTATGGGCCTCAGGCGCGTCCAAAACCTTCGTCACGGAGCTCAGTCGTAGTTCGGACTCCATTTCTTCCATTAATGATAGCTTTCGACACTTTGCAGAGGACCTGCGGCTCTGGTCCTTCTACGAGACTGTTGATACTGACCTTGGCTTTACGAAGGTCAGAATAGTTGACAAGAACTCGGCAACTCTTGGCTTGGCCCACGAAATGAACTCACCTCTCGACGCCGATCACCGTGGTGTTTGCAAATTCGATCATGAAACCAATTCGGATTACCAAATCTTACTGAAGGCCTTCACCACAACAATAAACTTCATCTATGCCGAAGGTAACTTGCTTTTTCCATTAGCTCAGTTTCATATTCATGTTTTCCAGGAACGCAAATCACAACGGAAACCGCAGCTGAGCAACGATTTCGGCTTACTACAATGCTTGGATTGAGTGAGCGTTTCGAAAAGGGAATGATCCCGATCGAGGATGCACGCATTCCAGGATCATGCTCCTGGTTGACCACAAGGCCGTCTTATCAGACATGGCAAGCGGCACAGCCTAGTACTAAACCGATATTCTGGCTTGAAGGCAATGCAGGATCTGGAAAATCCACTATCTGTGTTCATACCATCGACTCATTGACACAGAGTGAGCTGAGTTGCAGTTATTTCTTCTTCAAACACGGCGATGCCACCAGGTCAACCGTTGTAAAATGTCTAATCTCTCTCGCGAATCAGATGGCCATGTCTGATCAGCGGTTAATTCGGCCACTACTCGCGATGCAACAAGAGCTTCTACATATCGAACAATGGGATGAGAAGACAATATGGCGGAAGCTCTTCATTGGGTGTATTTTTGCATCCCAGACAACGACAACCCATTACTGGATTATTGATGCGGTTGATGAATGCAGACGATTTCCAATTTTGACATCCCTTCTCGCCCAAGCACCACCAAACCTAAGGATTTTTGTCACTAGTCGCAATACTTTGGAAATAGAGAAGAGTAGGATAAATCTCGTCAACCTCTGCGAAATTTATCGTCTTCAGGAAAAAGACACTCTCGAGGATCTTGGACTCTTTGTAGAATCAAAGATGGATCGACTTCCGGCTGGAAATGATGACGACAGACAGAAATTGAAAACAAAGATTCTAAAAAAGGCATCTGGGTCATTCCTTTGGACATCGCTAGTCGTGAAGGAGCTCGAGTTAGCTTATTCCGAAGAAAGCTCTGAAGAGATTCTGAATGAGGTTCCTGTCGATATGAACAAATTCTATGCTAGGATGGTTGATTCTGTACTTGAAAACCACCGAGCGGTCAATTTGGCGACTTCGATTTTCCTATGGACTTTGTTTTCACTCCGGCCATTAAGCGTGTCTGAAATTCAATCTGCATTGAAACTAGACACTGGCCAGACTGTTCACAACCTTGAGAAGTCGGTATCTACAATTTGTGGTCAGCTCGTAACTGTTAATTCTAAAAACGAAGTGGAAATTGTCCATGAGACCGCAAGGGCATACCTACTTCAAGATGGAAGTTTCCCTGGACTCGCGAGAGGTCGACAAACCCACACCAGGATCGCAGGTGTATGCTTGCTTGCTTTAGTTGAACACTTGTCAAAAGATGCAAGGACATGGCAAAGACGACCATTGATGCCAGGTACTGATGTTGCATTGACAAGATACGCATGTGAGTATTTCTCCGACCACCTATATCTGAGCACATCCGAAGACCCGTCAAACTGGACACTCCTCTTCAAGTTTTTTCAAATCAACGCTTGCACCTGGATTGAATCGTTAGCAAAAATGGGGAACATACGACCGGTTGCACGTACCGCGAAGAATTTGCAAGCATATATGAAGCGGCGATTGAAGTACACATCAGTCGACTCTGCAACAAAAGATGAATTGGACATGTGGACTACTGATCTCCTTCGCCTCCATGGTAAATTCGGCACACAGCTTCATCTTTCCCCCTCATCAATCCATACAATAATCCCGGCAATGTGTCCCTCTGACTCTAATTTAGCGATCCGGCATGCATCGCGTCCACCCCAGTCACAATTACGCATTAGGGGCATGATTGATAAAACTTGGAGTGACTGTTTGATACAGATCGACTATCCAGCAAGACAGACGAATGCAGTCGCACACGGTGATCGATATGTAGCTGTGGCACTATCTGACGGCACGGTGATGATATATGATCATGACTCCGCACATCCAAGATCAGTGTATAACCATGGTGAAAGGGTAAAGATACTATCATTCAGCGACAAAGACCAATATCTTGCGTCTAGCGGTTTGAAGATGGTGAGAGTGTGGGATGTGACAACTGGGACCTTATTGTACACCTTCAACACAGCTCGACAAGCACTCGTTTTGCACTTCATGGGCGACAATACACTTGTTTCTGTCACCCAGGATAGCCGCGTTACAGCTTGGCATTTGTTGGATGGTGTTGAGAGTCGACAATGGTCGTGGTTAGATATGATGCTAGCTTCTGGTCAGAAACAGCCGCAGCAACAACCAGCAAAGGCCCTCATATCCGAGAGCAAGATATTAGCTGTATGCTACCGTGGACTACCAGTGCACTTGTTTGATCTAGAGACAGAGCGATTCATCGGTTACTGCAGCCGCGATACAACCAACTTAAATGGTGGAACATCAAATCACAATCCTGTGGACGCTCTGGCATTCAAAGAGTTTTCCGAGGGCGCTGGTATGGTTCTAGTCGTATCATACGGAGATGGAGAACTGGTGCTTTACGATATGGACTCACTTCAATTCCGTTCCAAAATACCCGGGGTATTTGCTCACAGTCTTGCATGCTCCCCAGATGGTAATCTTGTGGTTACGGGGAGTTCGCAGGGTGCGATACAAATTTTTGAATTTGGCCTTGATCCAAATGATCATTTGACACTGATCTACAGAATCGATGCATATGAGGATGGGATCAAGGGTCTGACGTTCAGCCGGGACGGACTACAGTTCGCAGACATCAGGGGATCACAATATCGAATCTGGGAACCAACTGTACTCATGCGCAGTGATGACGAAGAATTCAGTCAGAGTGAGTTCAGTTCAGCAATATCCATCGCCCCTAAGTCAGTGGCCATGTCGGAAGGCGCACTAGCAGCAGAGATCACCGCCATGTGTTCCTGTTCGGTTTCTAGGTTCGTATTTTGTGGGAAGCAGAATGGTCACGTTGTCGCCTTCGACACAAGCCAAGCTATAGAAAGCCAAGTTCTCTACCAGCATGCAAAAACTGCCAGCATTACAGCTATTGTCTACGATGATCGAAGAAGGATCCTGGCAAGCGCAGATGAGTCCGGCCGTATCCTTGTCTACACGATAAGTATCACAGATTCCGATTGCAAGATCGATGTTCATATCGCCGATATTCGTACACAAGACATTGTCATGGCACTTCTACTAGATCCCTCGGGAACAAAGATACTCGTCCAAGGAAAAGTTGCACTAGACATATGGACTATGGGAAATGCAAAAACGCTCTCAATTGCAACGACTACGCCAAATGGAGGAGGTCAAACTTACAACGATCGGGTCCTCCGCAACCATCCACTGAATCCCGACTATTTCCTCTACATTGACGGTGATGACCTACAAATTCATTCCTGGGGAATCAAAATCACGGATGCCTCATTAACAAGACTGTCTGCGGAAGACCCTTCACCTATCGGCAAGCCTTCCAACATACAGACAACGATAATCAGCCTTCAAAAGGCAGACCCAGCATCATCTATCTTTACAACGTTACGAGCATGGCGTCCTGTAGAGCAAGCTAGCTCTCCTGCGTTCGCAGCTTCTATTCCAATTTTAGATAAACATGCAGACAGGATTCGTCAAATCATCACGGTAGAGGCAGATGTTGCATTGTTCATCGATACTAGTTTCTGGGTGTGTAGCCTTGATCTCTCTAAACATGTACGAAATATGTTGGATGTCAAGAGACATTTTTTTCTATTGTCAGAATGGCAAAATAGTAAAAGTTGCTTTACTATTGAGTACATTCCGAACACTCGCGATTTTGTGGTCGTGAAAAGGGATGGTATTTTAGTTTTGAGTGGTGGGTTGGAGCTAGAGGAACCGTGGTTTGGGTGATCTCGAAATTCTTTATAGCATTGGTGTCGTGCAACGA
Organism: Clavariopsis aquatica; assembly: GCA_013620735.1. Classification (NCBI taxonomy): domain Eukaryota; kingdom Fungi; phylum Ascomycota; class Dothideomycetes; order Pleosporales; genus Clavariopsis; species Clavariopsis aquatica. The sequence goes on from JAAZQE010000173.1 coordinate 20,035, forward strand.
CCTTATGGAACATCTGGAATTTCTCTCCATTACTCAATAAAATTAGGAACGTTGCTAGTAGTTTTGAAAGGTTCAGATCTTGCCAAAGCTGATCGACAACGGTGGGTATCTATCCCAATGCAAAAAAGCTTGAGAACCTTGGATAATGGGAAGAGCGCCACACTCTTTAAGACCAAATTTTCTAAAAAAATATCCTAATATCCTATTTCCAATCCTCACGCAAAGTGCCAGCAAAGCTGCCCAACAGGCTGATCAACCAGGCATGATCTTCTGCAATTATGTAGGGGTCGCGTGTTAGCCAATGAAACAGGATATTTGAGAAATGACCTAGTGACTTCGATTACCAGCTCGGAGCTTCTTGCTTGCTTCTCCTTCTGCCACCAAAGAACTTGAAAGATGCTCTCAGCCAATCAACTTCCTCAATTTTTCACAATTAATGGCGTTGAGATTCCTGCGGTCGGTCTAGGCACCTTCCAAGGCGACGATGGCAACGACGTTGTAAAAGCAGTTGTCCTCCAAGCCTTGAAGATTGGTTATCGACACATTGATACCGCTGCGGCATATGGCAATGAGAGTCAAGTAGGTGAAGCGATCAAAGAGAGTGGAGTTCCCAGAGAAGATATCTTTGTAACTACAAAACTGTATTTGCAACCTCTCTTTGTGCATTAGAAAACGTGTTTCGCTGATGTGATTTAGCGCACAAACATGGCATGACCCCGCAGATGTGGAAGAGGCACTGGATCAGTCACTGAGACTCTTGGGCTTGGATTACGGTCAGTTGTCTCTTCATTGCAAAATACAAAGCCCTACAAACTGACTCGGAATTGTGAGATCTAGTGGACTTGTACCTGATGCATTGTACCAAACCCCTCCAACTATCCTGTATTCTGTGATTGTAACAAAAACACACTAGTCCCGCATGCATACACTGCAGGGCCTAATCACAGTACACTACGTCAATCCAATGGCAAAGTAAGTCACGATTTCTAAACCATTGTATGTTCAGCTAATGTAGTTGTGAAGCCGCTCATTGACTATGAGCTCTCGAGGGCTTACACCAAAACTTGGCAAGCCATGGAGTCGCTGGTTGGAAAAGGGAAAACAAGGCTCATAGGTACGCTATGCCATCATATTTACACATCTGCTGATGTTGCCCAGGACTGTCGAACTTCAACGTATTGAAGATGAAACGTATCCTGAATGTAGCTACTATTCGCCCCGCTGTCAACCAAGTAGAAGTTCACCCGTTAGCGCCCCTTGTCCATACCTGATCTTCCAAAATGACACAATCATAGTTATTTACCCCAGAAAGACCTCTTAGAGTTCTGCGCCAAGGAGGGAATACATGTGACTGCCCATCAACCCCTTGGAGGGAAGCCTGTCTCTGTTGTGAACCCGAACGCCGACCATCCAGGCCCAATGGAGGCTGCAGAAGTATACTAATGCCCTCGCGTGTCCGTATTAAATAATTGTTGACATTTCCAGGTCGCTAATATTGCTTCTGCACAACGAAGGACCGTTGCTCAAGTCTTGCTGTCTTGGGCTGTCCAACGCGGCATGTCTGTGATACCGAAAACGGTCAACGAACCGCGATTGAGAGAGAACATAGACATCGCAAGGCTGGATGAGGAGAGTATGAATATTTTAAATGGACTGGCAGCTGCTAAAGGGCAAACGCGCTTCTTAGACCCTAGAAATCATATTGGATTTGATATATTCTGTGAAGACAGAGATGAGCCAGTCCATGAATAGGCTAGTAGTAGTAGTAGAGGGAGGCCCATGACTCGGTGGTAAAGGTGCGAAAGTGTGGTTGATCTGGATTTCCTCACACCAATTCTCAGCTCGTTCCCCCTGACAGTGTAGATAAGATAATTTAGCATCGCTGTTCTCTTAGTATGTATGTGCAAAACCTTACTGGCCCTAACCCCCCCAAAGAAGAAGTAGTTTCCTGTTGCAGATAAAATTAGGCCCATTTGTAATCCACGCTGCTGACATATCAAGTCCAAATTGCGACTTTGATACTAACACCTCAACATTGTTCAATAACTATACCTTGTTCGTGATGTTACCCTCGAGTTCTGGAGTAGAGAAGCGTGGTTCAGCCACGACAGTGCGGGTAAGTGTGCGAAATAAAATGGTCCTTTTACCGTTTCAACGCGACTGACAAGCCCGTAGGCATGTGATTCGTGCCGGCGCAGAAAGAGAAAGTGCTCATGGCTACCCGGGGTGGCCCAATGCACGCCCTGTAGCATGGTAAAAGAAGAGTGCTTGACTACCCATGTCCGCAAGCCTCGAGCAAAGTCTCATAAACGGTATGGCCGAACCGAGACCAAACCCAAGGCCAGCTCTAAACGAAAGTGCATAGGACACGAATCGCGGACTACGAAAACCGGGTTCGGCGACTGGAATCTCTGTTGGAAGAACGTAGTGCTGCGCAGCCGCTGACCCAGGAACAGCCTCTCCCACCGGCGGACAACTCCATTCCGTTGTCGACCTTCCTGGGCTCGCTCCGTGATGAGGTCAATGCCTGGCCAGTTGAGGAAGGGGTTCATTTTGTTTGTCCCTCGTTTAATCGTTTCCAGGAGTATGATGAGGACTGGAACTTGGACTTGATCCCGACCAAGGCTGGTGATTACTCGACAGATCCAAACCATGACGCACTCAAGGATTTCCAAATTGAGCCGGATTTCTTACAGGATCTGTCTCTTCAACCGACAACTTCATTCAACAGCTCAGACCACACCGCCAGCAGCGTTCCATCTCCGCCATCGCGAGTCTATGAGGGCTACCTTCCACCACCTGAACTCGGAACCTCGCTCTTATCCGAGTTCATCGTTGATTTCAACACTGCCTACCCCTTGTATCGGGTGTACCCAATGGTCGAGCACCTGCGGCTTTGCTACACGGGTGGTTCGGATGGCACTCCAACCTCGTGGGCTAACACATATGTCATTTTTGGAATAGCTCATCGCCTACGTGCCATGAGCGCAGCAGCAACGCCCGATGACAACATACAGGCAGACTACTATCTAGCGAGAATCCTGGAGCTGGTATCAAGCTTGCTCCTGGAGAGTCCAAATATTTGCCTAGTACAGTGTTTACTAGGCACCGCCATGCTAATACAAACATCCTCACATCCGGAACCCCATCACATTTTTGTCTCCACAGCTCTGCGTATGGCGCAGTGTCTGGCCTATAAGGAAGACCAGGTACTGTGTCCAAACATGGCCGGGGAATGGGAAAATGACATGGAGCAACAGCGCCGTGTGTTTTGGATTGCCTTCTTCACAAATACAGAAGAGAGTATTCTATCCAACATGCCCACAGTGCATCTTCGAGAGAACATCACCCTCTCTCGGCCGGAAGACGATCCCCAGGATGCTACGGGCGCCATCACTGCAGCAGAAGGGACGTGGAGAGTCAATATCTTTTCGTTGCGGGCGCAACTAGCCCTGCTGCAGGCCGAGGCCATCGAGCAGGTGCTTTCCATCAAATCCACCCAGATAACGCCTGAGAAGACGCTTGAGCAGACGAAGTCGGTCTTTCAGGGTCTTGAGACGTGGCGGAAGCACGAACTCTTTCAATTGAGTGCGGAAGAGCTGCTGCAACTACTCTACCGGTCCGATCTCATTCACGTGCTCAACTTGGAGGCTGCGTATTTCTCTACCGTCTTCCGCATACAGGCATTCTTGGTGCTAGGGATGAACACTCGCGTGAATCCATTCTCGACAGAGGCTTTGGTGAAGCTGTCAGAGCAAGGGAGCCATATGTGCCTCGGAGACGCAAAGCGGCTGCTGAGCATCCTCGCGGTAGCTCCACAAGGCGACATCGGTGTGTGCTGGTACGTCGTCCCACCTCTGGGATTCATGCCCTCCCAGTCGCTGCTAATCCCGACCCCATAGGACCATTAAGCTCTCGGTGATAGCTGCTCTTGTAACGGTGCTGGCACACACGCTCCACCACCCGTCTGACATTGATAACGCGCCCTCGCAGCGCACCATGGGCGAGTATGGCAAGATGCTGCAGATGCTTGGAACGTTGGCGCAGAAGGGCCACGACGACAAGCTTCAGAAGGCGCGGGAGCTGTGCATGATGTTGTTTTCAAAGGTTGACGCGTCGAGGAGGGCCGAGATGTGGCTCAGTGCACATGAAGGTCCCGCGGGTGGGGCGCATGCTGGTTCTGAGGCTCGCGGAGCGGGGTCATCGCGGGAGGAGGTGATCGTTCCATAGACGTGCAAGCCCACCACCTCTATATCAGCTGTGTCGAATTGATCAAATTGCATGCGCGCGGAGCCGGAAACGCCCACGCTGTCAGCTGCCGGCCTCTCCCGAGACGGCCATCTATCCGCGATCGCAGCCATCAGCGAGCTGCAGGCGGGTTCTTCGACCACCCTTGTCCACTCCACCACGGTCCTTTGCCTACCATTACCATTGGGGCAAGTCGCCAGCGCCCAGCGAATGAACCGGCCCGCCCGCCACTCTAACATGCGGTCTGGACACATGGCGTCATTTGTTAGCTCATGTGTCCCTGGCATCGAGCCTTGCGGCGCGATTAGAAACCGCCGATGCGGGTCGCCGTGTCTACAGGGTAGCAGATGGTGGTGACTGCAGCACGTCCAACATATCCTGGCCGCCGTGCACTTGTCTGGCGCGTTTGCCCTTTCTTCGCTGAATATGTGCTGCCTCCTCTTTGTCTGAGTAGAAAAACCTGGCAGCCCGCTCCCAGAAGCCCAGCAGCTGTGGCCGAAGCACAACACCACGCCCGTCGTGCAACACCTCCAGAATTCCTTTATCGCCGCGCAGCCATGGCATCCACGCCCACTGAACACCCCTCCACCACATCCACCTTTCCCACACGGCAAAAGCCCATCCCCTATGCCGTCGTCAACGGGCAGCCCACGCCCCTCTCCTCCATCCTCCCGCCCCTCATTTTCGGTACCGCCACCTTCAACCACCAGTACAACTCGGACCCGTACGCACTCGAGACAACCGGCCTCGTAACCTCGGCGCTCACGCACGGCATTCGCGCCTTCGACACATCGCCCTACTATGGCCCCTCTGAGCAGCTCCTGGGCGACGCTTTGGCGACGCCATTCGTGCGACAGACATTCCCGCGAGACTCGTACCTGATCCTGACAAAGGTGGGGCGCATCCAAGCCGACGAGTTCAACTACTCTGCGGCCTGGGTGCGCGCGAGCGTGGCGCGCAGTCTGGAGCGCCTGCACACAGACTACCTCGATCTCGTCTACTGCCACGATGTAGAATTCGTAACACCCGCAGAGGTCCTGGAGGCGGTGAAAGAGCTGCGTCGGATAAGAGACGAGGAGGGCAAGATCAGATACATTGGGATTTCGGGCTACCCGCTCGATGTTCTAGGCGCCATGGCCGAAATGATACTAGCGGAGACAGGCGAGGCCCTCGACGCAGTGCAATCCTACGCCAACTTCACTCTGCAAAACGAGACGCTCGCCGGCCCGGGTGGCATTCAGCGGCTGCGAAACGCAGGCGTATCTGTAGTGCCCAATGCCTCGCCCCTTGGCATGGGTCTGCTACGACGACAAGGCGTGCCCGTTGGTGCGCTGGGGGACTTCCACCCTGCATCCCGCGAGCTCCGAGCCGCCGTCCGCGAGGCCAGCAACTTCTGCGATCGCCACGGCGAGAAATTGGAAGTCATTGCAATCCGCTACGCACTCGAGACCTGGATTGCCGTTGGCGCCTTGTGCGGATCAAAGGGCGATCCCGCGTCCGGCGTGCCCTGGAAACAGGAATCCAACGACGATGTCGGCGGCACAAAACTCGGCGTCTCGGTCATTGGCGTGTCGACGCCGTCGGAGCTCGAGAAGACGATGCTGGTATGGAGGAGTATCCTCGACGGACTAGAAGGCGGAGAAGCAACCGCCGCACAGGCAGGCCGCTGGTACCGCGCCTGGGAGTGGTCTCGCAATCGCCGGAAAGCAGTGCAGATCCTCGCCGAGGGCGTGCAGGAGATTCTAGGAGATTGGTTCGGCTACGCGTGGCCAAGTCCTGGACCAGATACCGTGGTGAAGAGGAGCGAGGCTGTTGTGCCCAAGAATATGGACCCGAGTGAAGATACCCCGTGGCTGACGCCAGCAGCCAGTCCTGAGGCGAAACCGGTACATGGCGGGGAAGTGGCAGATGAGAAGAGCCTCCCGCTGCGGTGACCATACCCTTTTGTAGGATTTGAAATTTTTTTTATTGTACTCTTTGGGAGAAGAATATTTTGTGCATTCCACTACCTACCTGACGGCCTGTTTCCTGCAAAGGGTGGATATCTATCATAGATGGGGCAAGGTCTGCTTTGATTCATCAATGGAAAGCATGTTGAAAAAAAGAACAATGCTTTCCCTATCTTTGGGTTATTTACGAAGCATCCAATAGAATTTCGACTGCACAGGGCTCGATGTATGCACCATAGAGTCGTCTACAGTATCAACATATGTTACATTTACAGCTTAGCGAACACAGTCGGCACCTCTCCACTCATATCCACAAGCGTACTTTTATTCCTCACCCAGGCCTCTAACCCCCTCTTCCCATTCTCTACACCCACACCGCTCATTTTCCACCCGCCCACACTCATCTCAGCCGGGCTCTCACCCCATGTATTCACCCAAGTGATGCCCGCCTCTAGTCTCGCAATCACTTGATGTGCTAGATTCAAATCGCTGGAAAATACACCGGCCCCTAGGCCTAATCGTGTGGCGTTTGCCCGCTGGACGACTTCGTCGACGGTGGAATACGTCAAGATGGACATGACAGGACCAAAAATTTCCTCTTGCACGATCTTCATGTCATCGGTGCAGTCTGTGAAGATGGTAGGCTGGACCCAGTATCCATTTTTGTATTCCTTCTTCGGATGGCTCCGCACCCACGACGGTGTCTCGAAGCCGCCATACAACAGTGTTGCCTTATCCTGCTGAATTCCGTGTTTGATATATGCCTGCACCTTGTCGAAATGCGGTTTGCTGACTAGCGGGCCAAAGTTGGTCGAAGGATCCATGACGTCGCCCGCTCTTAGATACTGCATTTTCTCTAGCAATCGTTTTTCGAAGCTTGGCTTGAGGGACGCGGGTATGAAGACCCGCGTTCCGTTTGTGCAGACCTGGCCCGTGGAGAAGAAATTCGCCATCATGGCGCCGTCAACAGCCTGTTCGAGGTCTGCTCCGGGGAGAATGATGCAGGCAGACTTTCCACCGAGTTCCATGGTCACGTATTTTAGTCCTCCCGAGGCGCTGCCCGCAACCTTTTGACCGGTTGAGACTTGGCCTGTAAAACTTACCTTTGCAATTGAGGGGTGTGTGGTGAGGTATGCGCCGACGTCACCGCCGCCTTGGACCACGTTGAAGACACCAGGCGGGACGCCAGCCTGTGTGTATATTTCAGCGAGCAGGGTCGAGTGGAGGGGCGTGAATTCGGAGGGCTTGTACACCATTGTGTTGCCTGCGGCCAGACAGGGTGCAGATTTCCAGAGCGCGATTTGGATGGGATAGTTCCAGGCGCCGATGCCCGCGCATACGCCCAGGGCATTCTTTGTACTGTATACCCATGCGTTGGGCCGCAGTTGGATTGTCTCGCCGTTGAGACCGCCGCCCCCAACTAGATTTGCAAAGTATTCGAGGACGTCGGCGCCAGTGACTATGTCGACGGTTGACGTCTCCGAGAAGGGCTTTCCTGTGTCGTGCGTTTCTACTACAGCGAGTTCATCATTCCGAGCGCGGAGAATGGAGGCGGCTTTCTGGAGGATGCGAGCGCGTTCAATGGGCGGCGTGGCGGACCATGCTGGCAGGGCGCTCTGGGCAGAGGCAATGGCTGAATCGATTGCTGAGGTTGTGGAGGTGTGGACGTAGGCGAGGGGAGTCGAAGTCGCGGGGTCGATGGTCTGGAACGAGGATGTGGATGATGAGGGCTGGAGTTTGCCGTCATAGTAGGCGACGCGCGGTGGATAGGGAAGAGCCATGGCCGGGATGGGCAGTGCGAGGTAGGATGCAAACGAGCCGATGCAGCCTCCTGATATTCCCGCCAGAGCAGAGAGAGGTGGATTGAAAGGAAGTGCCAGCAATCAACGGGTTGTAGCGGCCAAACAAGGCGCTGCCAGTGGTAGAAGCTTGGACGCAGTGGTGGGGTAGCTCCAAACAGCACAAGCTCCGTGCAATCATGGGACAAACGTTCCGGGTTGGAGCACAGCGGTGGCAGGCAGCGGGATATGGAGAAAATGAGGCCCTCGCCGAGCAATTGGACGTGTTGATGGCGATAGCAGCATGCTCGAGCGCTTCGTGTCGGGATAGAGCTACCGCAAGCAGATCGTGCAGCAGCAGTGGTGGGGCATCTGCCCGCCACACCGCCTGCCCGCCTGCACGCCTGGTTGGGCTGGTGGTGCATGGAATCCATGTGCGCCGTCAGCTTCCCAGCTTCCCAGCGGGGTGAATCGACCCCCCTGCCAAACCTCAGACATCATCGGTGACCATGGCAGTGCGCCTTCGTTTGCGCCTGGAGCTTCGATGCCGGGCGTGAGTCTGCGACGAGCTGCCCTCACGTCCATGGTTGGAGGAAACAGGTGCCACGTCTTTGTCGGTCCTCGCCCGCCTTCACCAGCCCTCCAGCCAGGCTCACCACCCCCCAGCGTGGCAACCTCATCTGCAGGAATTTCGCTGCGCGAATGATGCACGGCCACCCCCCCGAGCCAGCCGAAGAGAGACCGACCGAGCGCGCCTTATCCTGAAGCTCAAATTCTTTTGAGTTAATTCTTGCGGCCCGGATACTGCCGCCAGCTCAGCTCCCCCACTGCTCACCAACTGGTGCGGGACATTCAGCCATCTGACCCTGGTCTACTCGAACCATCCTCATACCGCGAGTAGCCTGTGTGTCGGATAAGGCAAACAGGTCTGAAAAGGTTCAACTGCACATCTCCTTGGGCGTACTTAAACGCCGTACAGCACACCCTCGTTGAAGCTCTTTCATCGCCAGAAAGACGAACCAGCGGGACTCCCAAAGGCATTTGAGCATGTCGCCAACAACCACCACCATCCCCCAGGATGCCGCCTACGACTTCATCATCGTAGGGGGAGGCACTGCGGGTTGTGTCATTGCCTCTCGCCTCACCGAGTACCTACCCAGCAAGTCTGTCCTCTTGATTGAGGCCGGGCCCAGCGATTTCATGGACGACCGCGTGCTGCTGCTGAAAGACTGGTTGCAGCTTCTCGGCGGAGAACTAGACTACGACTATGGCACCACCGAGCAGCCCATGGGCAACTCACACATTCGCCACTCACGTGCCAAGGTGCTAGGCGGCTGCTCATCCCACAACACGCTTATCTCGTTCCGGCCATTCGAGTATGACTGCAAGAGATGGGAAGCACAGGGGTGCAAGGGCTGGAGCTTCAAGACCTTCACGCGTTGCTTGGATAACCTCCGGAATACGATCCAGCCCGTGCACGAGAGGCACCGGAATCAGCTGTGCCTCGATTGGGTCGACTCGTGCTCGCAAGCTCTTGACATTCCCATCATCCACGACTTCAACCACGAGATCAAGACCAAGGGAGCACTAAAGCCTTCGGTTGGTTTCTTCTCCGTGTCCTATAATCCCGATGATGGCCGCCGCAGCAGTGCCAGTGTCGCCTACATCCACCCCATTCTTTCTGGTGATGAGAAGAGGCCGAACCTGACTGTGCTCACCAACGCCTGGGTCAGTAAGATCAACGTTGAGGGCGACAAAGTGGTAGGCGTGGACCTCACTCTTCAAAGCGGAGAGAAACGCACGCTCCACCACAAGGCCGAGACGATTCTCTGCGCCGGCGCAGTCGACACACCCCGCCTTATGCTGCTCTCTGGCCTGGGACCAAAGTCTCAGCTTTCGGGGCTCGGGATCCCGGTTGTGAATGATATTCCAGGTGTTGGGGAGAATCTGCTCGACCACCCCGAGAGCATCATCATCTGGGAGCTAAACAAACCCGTTCCCGTGAACCAAACCACCATGGACTCGGATGCTGGCATTTTCCTTCGGCGTGAGGCGCCAAATTCTGCGGGTGGAGATGGCGATATCATTGACATCATGATGCACTGCTACCAAATCCCCTTTTGTCTAAACACATCAAGGTAAGCTGTTCCTCAATCCCCAACCCTTTATGACTGTAAACTAACACTTCACGTGATCAGAATGGGCTACGATACCCCCATCGATGCCTTTTGCATGACCCCCAACATCCCGCGTCCCCGGTCCCGCGGCCGCATTTATCTGACCTCGTCAGACCCGAATGTCAAGCCCGCGCTTGACTTCCGCTACTTTACGGACCCGGAAGGCTATGACGCTGCTACCATCGTGGCCGGACTACGTGCAGCCCGAGAGGTCGCCAAACAGGCTCCATTCTCTCAATGGCTCAAACGAGAAGTCGCACCTGGGCCTAACGTGCAGACTGACGAGGAACTTTCGGAGTATGGTCGCCGTGTGGCGCATACCGTCTACCATCCAGCCGGGACCACAAAGATGGGCGATCTGGTCAAGGACGAATTTGCCGTCGTAGATTCAGAGTTGATGGTCCGAGGGCTGAAGGGCCTGAGAATTGCGGACGCGGGTGTGTTCCCAGAGATGACGAGTATCAACCCTATGCTCACTGTGTTGGCGATTGGCGAGAGGGCAGCGGAACTCATTGCTGCAGAGTGGGGTTGGAAGGGCTTGGAGAAGGAGAAGTTGTAGGGATGCCTGGGTAGGGTACTCTTTTTCTAAGTCGGTCTGGTTTAATGATGGCATGTAGTCGGGCTTGGTTTTGTAAAGATTGGATATGTGATGATAAGACAAGCTATATCTTCTCAGTGCACTAAAACACCCATGCAACTAACCGACTTTCCCAGGCTCAAAGAAACAGCCTGTGGTGGGGAGGCAGAGGGTCATGTCACTATACTAGAAGAACAAAAGAAACAAGGGAAAACATGACTCGAGACCATTGGTAGGCGAGGGGTAATGCTACTGTACAATACCCAGGGCTCGATTCCGAGGGTAGCTATGTTTAACTTGGCTCTCTAGAGAGAACATGGGGCAGGAGATATACACTCGAGAATAAATGTGCAGCAAAGAGGGTGTAGACATAGTGAAGACGTTTAAGATGTCTGTGAATATTGTTGGGAGAGGCGATCAATGTGCATATGCACCTCTATGGGGGTTGATTCTAGCGAAGACCAGACAGAGAGTCTAGATTGAGGACTCAAAAGAAAAGACAAGGACGTCTAAGGCTGGGATGCTGTAGAAGAGAAAAAAAACCCCCCGTCTATTTTGCACAACAACCATACACTCATATTGTGTTCAGAGTCTGGCTGTTGAAAACGAAGGCGCAGAGTCCATCTCGTGAGTAAAGGGGGAACGATACTCTGTACTCAAATCACACTACAGTAGCCGAAGAAGCGAACGGTACTTGGCAGAAGCCTCCGAGCTTAGGGGCAAAGTCCTGCTTCACAGATGCCATTGTCCAAGGTGGCGAATACGGCAGGCTGCCGCGTCCGTGTTGCCACACAGCGCTGCCCCTGGAGTTGCCTGATGATGCCATGCCGGAAGCAAGCTCGACAAGTTCCGTGGAGCGGGCCGTGTGAGCACACCATCGGGCCATTTGAGCGACACGCTGCAAAAAGCGCAGCCGGGCACGATCCAAGGGGCGGCAAGTTACACCCGGGCTACAAGAAGTCGAACCACGATGCTGTGAGCAAATAGTGAGGGCAGAAATTACGATCGAGGCCGGCAAAAGGCGGTTAGCGCAATGCCGCTGCCACACTAGCGCGCTCGGAACAAATGTTTCCTATGGCCAATTTCTGGGCTGATCAACGCGGTATCTCGATTAAAACGGACTCCCTGCGCGCCCGTTTCCTCTCTCCTTTCCCTTCCTCTCCACTGCACTCTTCTTTCCCCTACCCCCTCCCTTGCTGCAGCCCTTCGATTCATTCCGCTGCGCGCCCGCTGCAATTGCGAACATTTTCTTTGTTATCGCGCGGCCAAAAAATGTACACAGCTTCCTCTGGCCACTCCTCACCGCCTTGCTAACAAACATGCCTAGGAATTCTACTTCTACCCTCGCGCCAATGGCGAGGGACACCTATTGGGGCTCCTTCGAGGAGATCTCCAAGTACAATGTCTCGCTCAATTACCCAGAGAAGATGTGGCTGGCGTGGTACACCTTCATGCAGAATGATGTTTTGGCCACCGGCATCATGTCCTTTGTCATGCACGAAACAGTCTACTTTGGGCGTTCGCTGCCTTGGATCATAATTGACATGATTCCGTGGTTCAAGCGGTACAAGATTCAACAGGTACTTTTACCTTGCAATCCCGTAGATATTGTACAGGGGCTAATGCGCATTCACAGAACAAGATCCCCACAGCTTGGGAGCAGTGGCAATGCGCTCTCCTCGTCCTCCTCTCCCACTTCACTGTCGAACTGCCACAGATCTGGCTATTCCACCCCTTGTGTCAATTCTTCGGCCTCTCCACCACGGTCCCATTCCCCAGCATTTACAAGATGGCCTTCCAAATCGCCGTCTTCTTCGTGATGGAGGATACATGGCACTACTGGACACACCGAGCCATGCACTGGGGCCCATTGTACAGGAATATCCACAAGATTCACCACCAGTACTCTGCTCCGTTCGGTTTGGCTGCTGAATACGCTTCCCCAATCGAAGTCCTGATCCTCGGACTCGGTACGGTTAGTTCGCCTATCCTCTGGTGCGCAATCACCAAGGACTTGCACATCCTGACCATGTACCTGTGGATCGTCTTCCGCCTATTCCAGGCCATCGATGCCCACAGCGGCTACGAGTTCCCCTGGAGCCTGCACCACTTCTTGCCATTCTGGGCCGGCGCTGAGCACCACGATGTTCACCACGAGCGATTCATCGGCAACTACTCCAGCAGCTTCAGATGGTGGGATGTGATGTTCGACACTGAGGCCGGACCCGAGGCAGCCAAGAAGAGGAGAGATAAAAAGATGGCAGCCATGAAGAAGGCAAAGGCTTCATAGAGGGAAGCATTCTAGTGAACTGGGAAAACCCACTCCTTGAACCTCGGATCAAAAGTTCCGAGCACTTTGCGCTCCATTGGAACGCCTTTATTTTGGCATTGCATCAGCGCTTGGATGGGAGTACGACGACAGCATATTGTTTCGCGGCAATTTTCACATTCACGGCTCTGGTAATGGGTGGGAGTTGGATGCATATACAAGCAGGGCCGCCCTTTATAGACTATAAACTATAACTAATATCACGATTATTACATGAAATGCATTACTTTGCGTATTTTTTCTTCATTCCGCGACTACCAATCTCTACAGCCCTCCCTCATGATAGTCTCGCCCCCAAGTTCCCAAGCTATACATCTCCCACCTTGTACTAAATGGAGTGCCCAAAATTGGTGCAGCGATATCAAGATGAAAGGGGGTCCGCTTAGTAAGATGTCTTGGCGTGGTGAATTGATTTTCCGGCGCGTCGGAACCTGTAGCTCCAACAATCTTTCAGACGAAGACATTCAACATTGTAATCTCGTGATTTCTCCCTCGCCCCACGAATCCGTCTCTATCCCTCTGCAACCATGGCCTCTTCGCAGCGGCCGACGTACCATCAGGATTATATTGCGCGCATTCGATACTCCAACGCGCTCCCTCCACCACCATGCCCACCGAAGCTCCTCGATATCCCCAACACCGGTCTTTCCAGCGGACAATACACCTCGGCTGGCTTTGCAGCGCGGCTAGCACGAGAGCAACCGATCAATATTGAAGCAGATGCTGAGTTGGGCATGCCCATTGATTTAGTCGGCATCCCAGGCGTTTTCGATGGTGATGAATCTGGTAAGAGCCTAGATGCCGTTTGCGCCTCTTTCAGTCTTTAATATGTAGTTTAGCAATCCAAACAATGGCGAACCCACCACCGCTTCATCCGGCGGACCGAGCTCTGATGCGCCCACCCAATGCTCTTGGAAAGACAGCTTCAAACGCCGCGGGCATCTCCTTCCTACGCCGCACAGAATACACAACCTCATACACAACTGGTGGATCGAAATTCGAATCGAGCAACTCCTCAAACACAATACGCGCGCGCCCTAAGAGACGGCGACAAGCAGACCTCTCGGAAGACCATCCTACTAACATCATCAAGCACATCATGAAGGGCTTCGACATTGCCTATCCCTCTGATGCATATAACGGGCCAGACACAGCAGAGAACCCCCGCGCGGCCGAAGCCTCGCCCGAGGAAAAGCAAGGCTGGAGAGTTCCCAAGCACCCGCATAACAAGAACTTGGAGCTGGTTGATAGCTACCCGCTGCTTCCAGACTGGGACGCTATTCCTGACACCGGCTCGTACATGATGTACAAATTCATGGCGCCCCCTTCCAACAAAGGAGCATATGACCCGCGTCTCGACGTCGCGCTCCTGCGCCCTATCGGCCAATCTGTCGACGACTATAACCGTTACATCCAAGAAAAGGAAGCCCATGATGCAGACAAGACGGGTACCGTTCCGCTCCCGACACCGCGCTATCACTTTGAGTTTTTCCTTCCACCGGACAAAGAGAAGGTGCAGAGCATCAAGCGCAACTTTACAACGTTTGACCCCGACAACGAAGACGAGATTTCCTTTGACCAAGGCGTCGACGACGAGGGCAGACCGCGAAAGTACTTCAAGTATGAGAACATCCGGACGTACGAGACGTCGCTGCAGGCCGCTGCCGAAGACGTGTACGGCGACGTCATCGCCATGGCGCTGCACGACCCGGAGACGCATAGTGAGGAATTGCTGCGATCATCCAAGCTGCAGAAGGCAGCCTACTTTTATCCGATATCTCAAAAGACGAATATCAGGCCGAGACGGCCGGGCAAGATTGACATGTCGGGAGAGGAGCAGGCAAAAGTGCACATCATTGAGACGGCGGCGAGGGACCCACAGGACGAGGCGGAGAAGCGAGAATCGTACAAGGCAAGGTTCAACGCTGTGGAGATTTGAGCGGCTGTGTCTTTGGCAAGAAACAGGGATGGGATACAGTATTCGGTCCTGTAGCGAGGCGTTTAGGCATGCATGGCTGCTTGGTGGATTGATCCAAACACATATCTTGGAGTTGATGGGCGTCAATGAGTTCATACTACAGCTAGCTAACTCGCTTTATCGGTCCGATGACATTTTCAATATAAAAAGCTCGATACGAAGCTTTGTGTTAATCGTCATATTGAAACTCTCAATCGCCCATTTTTTTGCCTGGTGGTTCAATTCATCACACAAAATGTGGCCGTTTGTGGCCGTTGATGTATATCGGGGAAATAATTCCTAATCGTACTTCTATGTCCATTTTCTAGGGTATCTGCCATGTCTAGACGCTGCCATGCATATGCTCCACAATCAACGCCTGTACCAATATTTGCCCTAATTGCATGCACTCAACTAACCTCGCTCCTCCTTGGGGCCCATCCTTTCAACCACGCGCGTCCCTTTTCCAAATCGCCCCCTTCGGCCTCAAGCGCAGCAATACACCACTCGAGCGCATACCCGCCCATGCCATCAACACCATTCTCTGCACTTAGCATCTCCGCAACCGCTCTTCGTCGCTGACTTGCCTCGTCGGTGCAAAAATGCAATGGTGTTACATACCCCTTCCCATCCATGCCCTCCAAATAAGGCTTCACTAAAGGAATTGCATCTTTAGTACTGACAGGCTTATCACCTTGCCCTGTGTTCTTTCGCCCTGTGCGGCAGAAGTCGCTCTTGCACCAGGGCTTACCGCACCCGGTGAGGAGCTGCGAGAGGTAGCGGCGTTCAATGCGGCGGCGGAGCGCTTTCCCCTCAGGATCGTACAGTGAAACATATAAAGGTCCAAAACACACACTACATAACCCAACTTCGTTCCCAGGGCCTTGACCTTTCCGAGTCCCAGCTCGTGTGTCACCGGTCTTGTTGACACCGTCCTGTGTGCGGCCGCAGTTTAGATTGCGGCAGGGACGGGGTTCTGGACGGGAAAGACGCTCGAGATTGTGATGTCGGAGATGCGTGTCCATGTCTCTAAAGCGCACGATTTTATTGCACAAGTGGCATTCTGTTGTACGCCCACCATCAGCAAGTTCATGAGGGGTGAGGCCTGAGAGGAGGAGCTCTGGATTCAGGGGTTGTGTTGGGTCGCCTTCTTGAGGGACTTGAAGGTGGCAGAAACGGCACAGGATTAGTTTGCCAGGACATGTGGTAGTTTTATGGTGGGAGAGCGTGGGGATAGAAGGGAATTCGAGGTCACAGGAGGGGCAAGTTTGAGGGGTGTGGAAGATGGCGTCGTGCTTTTGGTGACTGAGGGGAGTGTTGCCGTTGAAGGTGTCATGGGGGCAGTGCCAGTGGTTTTGGAAAGCAGGAGAACGCTTTTGGAAGACTTGGCCGCACCCTTGCGGGCAGAGGATGTTGTTCCGCAGACAGAAGTTTTCGTGGAGGAAGAGTGATGAGGATGGGACCCATTGGTGGCAATTTTTGCACTGGACGTCTTCTGGGTTGTGTGGCGTTTCCGCTACTTCGCCCTCTGGTGTAGATCGAGCTTTGGGGTCGAAAATCGAAGCTCGGAGGTGAAATTTCTTCGCAACATCCGAGGGAGTTTCAGAGGGATGTGCGTGAATAGATATCCAGACCGACTCGGCCTCCTCGAGCTCGACGTTGGTAGGTTGAAGACGTATCCGTTTGGGATAGTGGCTAGCAAAGTCTGCAAACACGTGCTCATCGTCCCTCGGGCGTGCTCGCTGTCGAGGCGAGTATGGACTCACGAACAAGTCGACCTCGTCATCTTCGTCCACTCCACTGAGCGAGATCTCGAGTCCCTGTGACCGGTCCCATGAAGGTAGTTCATAGTCGACGTACTCTCCTTCCATAACCTGGCCGTCTTGTCCCTTGAATATATCTATCTTGCCACCAATGGAGCTTCCTTCTGTTGTACCTGGTGCTCGATGTGCCTTGGCCATTATTTTCTTCAGGGTTTCGCGTGCCTGCTCCTCGTTCAGGGCTTCAATGTCGACCTCGAGGTCGGTGTCTACCACGCATATGCCGTCGCCCTCGGGCTTGAACCCATCCACGAGGAAGCGGAACTCCTCGGGCTTGCCCCTCGATCCCCTCGCTCCATATACAACCAGAACTTCCCCGTGTGTCAAGGTTGTGAAGTTTGATCGCAGGTGTTCTTCGAGCAACGCCTTCCAATCTTCCGGATTGTATCCAGACTCGAGCGGCCGCAGTTTTACGAAGGTGCCTTTGGGTAGCTGCTTGGCATGGACTGTAATCTTTGCCGATGGTGTCCCATTGACAGCTAGTTGGTCCGAGTCGCCATCTGGACTGCCTCTCCGCGACGGTACCGCAGAGTCTCCCTCGAGCCCCAATGCTTCCCGCAGGAAACTGCTCAGCACAATGTCTCCCTCTCCAGCCGAAAACTCTCGAATGCCAGCATAGACAACTCTGCCATTGCCTGAGTTGACGAGGCGAAACGTGAGCGGGTGTGGCAGTTGCTGGTGGCGGTCCTGAAACTGCGAGCGGGCTTGTCGCTCAGCGGCGAAAGTGTATGGGTTAAATGGGTCGAAGGAGGTGATGTGGGGTCGGTTCTCGTCGAATGTTACCACGGGAGCAGCCGCAAGAAGGCCTTCCAAGGCGGATGCAGGGAGCAGTATCTTGTCACCAGGCAGCGTGCTTGCCCCAGACGCAGGCGCGACCGTGTACTGTGCAGACCACGTCAACTCGGCCGGTTCTGACTCGGAGGCCATGGTGGGTGGGTGCGTGTATGTGTGCCAGGACGAGGGAGAGGGAGAGGGAGAGGGGGCGGTGGGCGGTGAGCGGTGCCGAGGGGAGCAGAGTTGGTGAGAGAGGGTGTTGCTTGAGCGAGGGTTATATGGCCCCGAGGCCGAGACAGTGAATTCGTGATTACATATGTATGCTCCCATGGAAGCTTCCACACACGGGCAGCGGCAGGCGCCAGGCCGCACGGACATGGCGACAGTGCGCGGTGACGCAGTGACGCTATCCCATCTTATCAATCAGGGACTAGATTGGTGTACTTGTACTTGTGCTTGTACTTGTAGGTGGTCGATGCAGTAGTAGGGCAGATGCTCGTAGACTACTGTAATTCCCGTCGCTGGCGTGCGCCTGAATAACGCGTAGTAATTCTCTCCACTAACCACCGGCTCCAGCTGCCCCACGCTCCGCGATATGCCCCTCTCCCAGATCTCGCTTGTCTGCTTTTGGGGGTCCGCGGACTCGTTTCCCTGGCGGCCCTTCGCCTCGCCGTCCGCATGCTTCAACGGCGGCTGTTTTAGACTGTGTTTCCTGCTGCAAAACAGCTGCGAGACCTCCAAGACGCCTTGGCTGCCCTCGCGCTGGCCGATGTCGCGCTCCTGCGCCGGCGGGAGGCGCTGCACCCAAGGGCTCTGCGGGCTTGGCTACGCTCGACAGTCTCGCTAGGGCGGGGATTCGCGCTGGGATGCGGGCCATGATGATGCGGGCGCGACCGACATCCCACCCGGCCCAAGGCCAACACTCTCTCCTCTCTACAGTCCACGTCTCAACACGCCGCCGCCTTCTTCTTGACAATTTACTGCTGTAGCGGGACCTGGCACGTGCCCGTCCGGGCCAGCCATCCCACCCTGTGGATAAAGCCACGGTGAGTGCCCTCCAACCTTCATAGCACCGTCTTGTGTTCCTTTTTTGCCCCTCTGCCGCCCCTCAATCCACCCGTGGCCGGCCTCTTTGCCCTCCCACTGCCCTCCCACTGCCCTCCCACGCGTCGTCAGCAGGACCCCAGAGCATTGTCGGAGCGGTCCACCCTCCCATTGTGTCTTCCAGGAGGCTCCTCTGCATCTCCCGGCCGTGCCAGCCATGGGACCTCTCCTCCTCCCCACCACCCTGGCCGATCTCCTATCCAACTCGCTGGTTCTGCGCCAAACAGCCCCCTACCTCCCGGTGTCGTCGATATTTGCCCTGGCAGCAACCTCGAAATCGCTCCATAACCTCGTTTACCAATCGCCCGAAGCCGTCCGCTACCTCGACCTCTCTACCGTCCAATCAGCCGTCGTGCCCTACGAGCCTCTCGATGCAGGCGGGATAAGCTGGCGCAGCCAGCGCATGGACGAGTCGCTCACCGAAGACGAGTTTTATTCAGGGCCGCTCCGGGGCATCTTTTCCAAGCTCGAGCGACGCCACCTGCTCCGAAATGTGTATACTCTCGTGCTGGATGGCTTGAGTGTGCCTGCCAGCCTGATACATGATATCATTACAGAGGACAGATACAATGTTCGCATTCTGTCCATTCGGGAGACCAAGAACTTGAACGAGCGGGGGCTCATGCAGGCCTTGAAATACGCAGTGCGGCCAACGAGGCCGGCGGGTACGCCGAGAATCAAAGGCATATATCTCTTCGGGCCGCGCGAGCCTCTCCCTATCCAAGAGCCGCCGAAGAAGGGGCGTTCTCCCACACCACCGCGAAGGGTCATGGTATCCCCAGGAGCCCAGATTGGCGCTGAATGGAACCAGAAATCTTCAGAAGCCCTCAACGCTGTTCTCGCGCGGACCGAGGATAAGTGGTATCAAAACTCTGGACGCATGATAGGGAAATCGCCTTCTCTTGAATGGGCTGAAACTCTTCAAGATTGCGAGGGTATCATATTTTTTGATGCTGTTCTTTGTCGTGGGCCTCGTCACGATCCAACCAAAGCATTTGCCAGTCCCAATCTGACTACTGGCGGGATCAACCCATCATCATTCCTCAAACCTGCAATCGCTACAATCGCCCTAGGCTTTGGATGCGAGACATGCCATTCTTGCCCCGAAGGTCCGGCTGTTGTTGGCCATTCTCCGGCTGCTCATTTCCCGCTTCTGAGTCCATTGCCGCTACATTCATGCTCCGTCCGTGCGGCTCAATTGCCACATACCATTGACGGGTCTAAACCTCCTCCTCTGTTTGCGCGATGCGAAGACTGCCTGAAGAGCCGCTGGTGCCAGCGGTGTCACAAGTGGTGGGATGAAGACTGCTATGCTGGATCTGCCCTGGCCCAGCGTACTGAACTCCAACAAACTGAATACAAGGAAAGCGTGCAATCCAATGGGAATACCATTCTCGTTCCTCAGCAAATCATCAAGGTACATATGGGCCTCTGCGTTGAGCACTGTCTAGTCGGTGAAAGGATGACCGGTGCAGGCAATAGTGAAATGTCGTGATGAACGTATTCCTCTTCGGCGTGTGAAAGGCAACGGTTCTACCACGAGGCAGTTATGAGATAGTTGGATTCTGGACCCCAGTCTCCACGACTGGCCGCAGGAGCCCGACTATCAGATAACAGCACCTGGAAACCTAATCCTAGCCGCGCCGAGGTATGTGCTCAGAAGCTCGACCAAGGACTCGCTGACACAAATGATGACAGGTAATCGGTGTCCATCGTGATTGTTTTGGGTGTGGCCCTACGGTACGGGTTTTTCTGTTCCTTTTTTACCTTTTCAATATCCCAGTCATCTGCTCACACAATCCAGTGCATAAGCTGTAAAGCAGTATTCATCCGGCAATGTAGTACTTGCCGTAATGAGTACTGTGTCGAAGATAACGACGCATCTTCACACACCAAGGTACTATTATCTACGAAATACATGCGTTTCACTAGCTGACACTCTGTGAATAGTGTGACTGGTGTAATTTTACCTCACGAAGGACCGTTGAGATGTACTGACGCAAAAAGTCAAATTAATGGTGGGCTGAATACCCTTCTCCTTGATGGCTCTCTAGTGCACATACCTAAGAGTATAGTATTAGAATCACGAAATAGTATGGTGTATGGAAATGACTCATGACTCTGAATATCTTCATGGTCTTTGGCGTTTTTGGGCAGACTTCACTCATAGCTTTGCGAATCAAGATACCCCTCTGATTTTCCCATTGTTGGTTACACTGAAGAACAGTTGTGAATATTCGCGTCCATTTTGCATTACTACCTATCCAAGGACCAACTCTATTGTAAGGGAAATCTGACCGACTCGTTTATACAATGAATTGCAGTCGTGTGACAGGACATTAGAGCACGTGACCGTTTGGGTCGGTGCCACGGCGTTCTATCCCCGAGTTTCTAAATTCATGACACAATCATCAACCCCCAAAGTGATTGCCGTTTACAAGCTTCAAGACCTGCAGAATTTCTTATAATAACTCTCCTGAGGTTCTGTCGCCCTGAAAACCTTTACCTACACTCCTTCATATCTGTCCTGTTCCGACACAGCTTCGTGGTTTCTGAACGTACTACTTGACCACCGCAACAGGGAACGCCTAGGCACCCACAGCACCACACAAACCACACATCGCCCGCAAGAAACACTTCCGCTTTGAACCAGATACCCACCCTTCCCTCTTCGCGAAAGGACCATCACAATGGCGCAGTACGGCTACGGTCAGAGCCCCCCATATGGCGGTGGCGGTGCGAACAACCTCCAATTCTATTCCTCATCCTTCTCAAATCAACCCGTCTCCGGGCACTCGACACCTTTCCAAGCAAATTATGGCTCATCACAATCTCAACCGTACCCTGCGCAATATGGAGCTGGATTTTCAACACCAGGGGTCAGTGGGCAAATGGGCGTTGGCGCGTCGGGGCTGCGAACTGGATGGCTTGCGGCGTTTGGTACAGAAGGGTATGTGGATTAATGATATGGAGAGGGGGGATAGATGCTGACTGGAACAGATATGAAGGAGAACCACCTTTGCGTTAGCTATCTCTAGTCAAAGGACCGGTGGATGAATGCTGACAATGTGTAGTGGAAGAATTGGGTGTCAACTTTGGGCATATAAAAATGAAGGTGTGTAGCAGAAAGCTATGATGGAGAAAGGATTTCTGCTAATTGTGGGGCAGACTCTGGTCGTTCTGAACCCCTTTGGCAGAATTGACCAACATATCATGGACGACAGTAATATTGCGGGTCCCATACTCTTCTTCCTTGTATTCGGAACGTCATTGCTAGTATGTATGCGAACCAAGGACATTGGAAGGTATGGCTAACCCCGGTAGCTCTCAGGAAAACTTCATTTCGGGTACATTTACGGTATGTTTACACACGACGACACCAGATTCCTACTTACACACAAGTAGGTCTTGCAGTACTGGGGACAATCCTCCTTCACACTATCCTCTCGCTCATGTCCCCGCCCTTGAGTGCAGCTGAAACAGCCGCCAATCAAGACCATGGCCACCGTGGCAGCTCGCATTTCTCCTCCTCGCTTACATACCCACGGTCGGCATCCGTGCTTGGGTACTGTCTCCTTCCTCTTGTTCTTGTCTCCATGGCGGGTATCGTCATCCCAATGGACGGGCTGTTTGGATATCTTCTGACCAGCCTTGCAATCATCTGGTGCTCATACTCGTCTAGTTCCATGTTCACAGTCGTTGGTAAGTACCCGTGCCTTTTGAATTCAACACTTGAAATGCTTGCTAATCGCATTTAGGGCGCATGACTGCAATGAGAGGACTCGTCGCATATCCTATGGTCCTATTCTACGGAAGCTTCGGGATCATGGCCATCTTCAGTTCGAGGGGCACGGGTTTGGTCAAGCCCCCGGTGGCTGCGTAAAGGTTCTTGTGCATGGTTCAGTGGGGGGATCGTCGGGTTATGCATGAGATACATAGGCGTCAGGATGCATGATACCACGAGACTGTAGTGAATACCAATCCATATATCTACCATAACCAAGTGACCGATTTTGCAGAATGGGACATTGGTCTTGCTTGATTGCTGCGTTGGGCCAATCAGAAGGACGGGATCGATTATGACGACGGGAATGGGAACCGTGCTCTTTCTAAAACTTCGCCCTCCAAAAATCTCCGCCACACGCATCTATTGCAGCTTTTATACCCTACACAACCCTTCCAACCTCCTCGCATACTGTGTAATTATTCTTACTCAAAATGGGTTGGTTCTGGGCAGAAACAACACCCGTTGCACCCCATCCCATGCCTCGAGGGAATGCGGAACCTCCAGTATGTCGTCTGCCATTGCGAACTATCGTTCTCTGTCTAATAATATCATAGCCTAGCTGCCCGATGCACAAAAAGGCCGGAATCAATACCTCACGCCTCCCGAGGAATACGTCAACACCGCAAGGTGCCTGTCCTTACGTTCCTCCTGATACGCCCACACCAGCATCCTCGACCACCACGCCTCCCAAGCAAGGCCTCCTCTCCCGTCTCAATCCTCTGAACAACATGCCCTTCGACCTATCGAACAAGCCCGCGGAAAATCAATCGCAAGCGCTCCCCTTATCCCGCGAAGCATCCACAATCCCAAAAGCCGACGGCTCGCTCTGGGAGTATCCCTCACCCCAGCAGATGTATAATGCAATGTTGAGGAAGGGATATACAGATACACCAGCTGATGCTGTGGAGTCTATGGTTTCAATTCATAATTTTTTGAATGAGGGCGCATGGGCGGAGATTATGGGGTGGGAGCGACGGTTCTCGCGGGGCCTTGCGGAGGGGTACCGCGTATGCAAGCAGGGTGAAGAGAATGCAAATGCAATTTTAGGCGTCAGTGCCGACGATCCATTCGACACCACGACATGGACCGCCGCCGATGTTCCAGCACCCAAACTACTCCGCTTCACAGGTCGGCCTAATGAGCCAACACCTAAATCCCAAATCCTGCAGTGGATGGGCTGGGCATGGCCCGCGAAATTCGGAACTTCGCCTCCGTTTGATAGACATGATTGGTTTGTGGAGCGGTGTGGGGAGAATGGATGCGAGGAGGTAAGATATGTGATTGACTATTATGAGGGAGAGCCTGAACCGACGGGCGAGCCTGTTTTCTATCTCGATGTTAGACCCGCGGTAGATAACCCGAGGAGTGCAGCGGAGAGGACGATTCGGTGGGGGACGGATGTTTGGTGGAGGGCCAGTGGAGGCGTGGTTAGAGAGGTGAAGAAGGCGGAGGCGGCGCGGAAGAAGAGGGAGGAGGAACAGGCGGGGAACAGCAGGTCATCGTATAACTAAGACAAGAGTTTGACTTTGGGTCACTGGAAGTTCAAGATTGTATGGCATGCTCGAGCAAGGTCGACGATGTGTGAGCACAAGAGTTCGGGCGCAAGTTTAATATATGGACGGACGGCATGGCGTTATGAAGCGTTCTGCGGAACGAATCACGAGTATAGAATATTGGGGAGGGGAAGAGGAGGATTTTCTTTTCTTTCTTTCCGGCTTCACGACTCTCCTCCAATGGTTTTTCTTTTCAGTTTTGACATGATAGGGATGATGGCTCATTATCTTCTGCTTCTTTTCCATCTCCACTCTTATTCCACATCTCTACAATCTCCAGCGATGCACACAGACAGCCGGGTTCTTATACTACTCTGCTTCATAGTCTACTGTATGCTCTGGGATATCTCGTTAGGCTCCCACGATGATAACTCTTTTTTGGGTAGGGGGATGG
>JAAZQE010000174.1:0-44435 GCA_013620735.1 Clavariopsis aquatica
CCCCCTCCCTGCCTGACCCTTTGAAGGATTAGAGAGCATGCACTGACCTCGCAGTATTCAGCTTGGATGTCAGCGCATGTTCCACTTTCAGAAAGTATTGAGCATGGTAACTTCATATTATCCAATATTCGAATACGATTATTCTATCAGGGCATTGTAGCGAACATGATCTTACTCGATGCAGTATGAATCCCGTTCTTCGACTTGGCCATAGTTTCAAAATGGTTGTATTCGTCTTGTAAGTTTTGCATGTAGCCTTAGAGATGCCCCTGTCTAGGAAACAACTAATCCATTTTCTGCCACATTGAATTTTTCTTGTGTCCTTAGACCTTCAACGGCCACAAAACATCTATTGGGCCTCTCCTGACCATTTTCAAAGGATTTCAGCTGCAGTTCATTGTAAGGGGATAGCCAACAGGTCCAACCTTTCGGGCCTACCTTGATTAGGTAATTGGGCACTTTATCCAACGTTGTTAGGCTCCGCTCACCGCATAGAATCGCCTCACCGGACTCTATAATTGTCCTAGATGGGCTCTGCGTACCTAGTCGTACAATCATTCTACAGATATTTGCACTGATTGGCAGATCCCTTTACTCAGCCCAATGTGGCGAATCCTTCACTATTCAAAATGGGGATCGATGAATACGAAGTCCTTTGCACGGCCCTAGAACATCGACAGACCCACTCCGAAAGCATTTTGCAGGTGAATCTAGAACGGTAAAGTAGATTTCACACCGAGCTCTGTGGGTCCATGGTCTGATTTCACAATGGAAAATGGGCCCGGTATTGGCTAACGGGAATTGTAGACCATTACTCTGATCTGGTTAGGTGGAAGATCAAGGGTTCTGGAATAAGATCATTCTACAAAAGGAAAGTCACGTATTCACATCACATCAGGTGAATAGAGAACAATGAGTAAGCAGCAAATTTTATTATTTAATCTATGCGCGTCATCCGCCCAGACTTACTCCTGGCTGAGCTACGTCTTGCGACAATTAATATTTGAAAGAACTTCGGAATGTTCATACCAAAAAGTGGGGGCATGCTCAACTGGTCCAACCCCGGCGTTTATTAAGCCGTTGCCTAGATTACAATCTGGCAAATCGTGTCCCACGTTCATCATTGCACGTACCACAATGTATCCAGCGAATTCTCTACCTGCATAATGCTGATGCCATCGCTCAGCCTGCTCAATACCTACCTCAATAATTGCACGGTCACTTGAATTCCTTAGGCTTTCTTGCTATACGAACATTGGCACCTTGGCGACCGTCTCGGATTATAGACTGTATGGTTATGGTACATTTTAAGCTTAGTTCCTACATACACCTCTAATCCATTTCCGTTAATAACGGCCGCCATGCTTGCTATAATAACGTTCAATCAGGAAAGAGAAATATAACATAGTAGGTTTCACCCAGTGGTCTTGAGATCTAGTTACGAGACATCTTTTGGTAGGATCTTGATAAACTCTATGCCAAATATATTAATGTACCTATTCTTCGCTTCCCAAACTGCTTACTAACAATTGACTTTGTAGTAAGAATATTTGATTTCTTTAGTCGAGATTTTATTGTAGCATAATGATGAAGGGATTGTGAAAAAAACCCGTTGGAAGGAGCCTACCCAGATGAGTACCCAGCCGGCATTGGAATTCAAAAGCATTCTAAGTTTCCCCTCACCTGATGGGGTCCAAAGAGATACGAGTTTGTGCCCAGCGATTCCTTCAGGACTTCCTTCCATGACTCCAACACCTTACCCATGTTAGCCTCAATAAAGTGGTTGGTGTTCTAATCTGACTTCATCCCAAAGTTACAGTTGATACAGTATCCGATGACTTCATGTAACACCTTTCTACATTCGCCGGTGATGCCTTAGTGCCATGATTTTGCAGTACCCGGAGCGGGATACTGATTTGATCCACCGTCCCGGTCAAGACAGTTACCTCTAAGCGGAAGCGACTCTATGTGTTAATTGAAGGCGAGGTCTAGGAGCTGAGCCTCGAGTTAGAGGAGTGTCTTTTAGTATTCAGCCGTAGATATTACCGGTGGGTTCACAGCAGGCGTGGCAGACTCCCAGCTTACGTAGGATGTGACAAATGAACTGTTGAGATGAGCGCGAGATGAAGGATGCGAAGTTGTGTGTTCCCAAAATCAAATTCACTTAGGGTGTAAATTGCAACTGCGGAGTTGCAGAAGTCACGACATGCGCAAGCATGAAGCGCTGTCACCGTCTCATCACCCAATGTTCTGCGGGCGCAATCTTTGAGCCTAGTATTATGTTCTCGAACGGAATGATTCTGTAGGTATCCTAGAGATGTGCACAAGATTCGTCTTCCTAGATGGACAATCGAGCATTCTAGGAAGACATTATCAAGCCCAAAATTCGATTCATGGGGTCTTGATTTTCATCTTGGAACATGTACCCTTGATTTCAAATAAATTGGGGAAGTAACTCTGCTCCAGTTTCCCTACTCACAGGATTGGTGAGTCTGTACATTGACCACTTTTCTCACATTGCTGGTACTTTGGTAGAGAGTGGTATTCTTAGTATTTGTGTAGATGGTATTTAGTTGGAATAAGTACGTACTAAGAATTTTCTAAAAGATTTGTTGATATAGATGATATGCAAACTATATATATACGGAAATCATTCCCTATATATTCGTCACAAGAGTTGGTCTGAGATGCAATTATTAGACTTGCTTCTTTATTATGCACTTGTTGCCAAATTTCAAGGCGATTGCGCTACACCGACACGCGCTCTTGCGATTCCCCAGAAGACGAACAAATACCCTTTGTTATCCGAGCTTCGACCATTTCTTGGACGGAGCAGGTTTCAAGGTAAAAGCTACAGCCTCTGACTTCCAATGTTATCTTGCACATGGTGATGTTTCGATTACAGTCACCAGCGCTAAGTAACTCCCTGAGCTCGGTGTACTTGGACGGCAACTTCACATGATAGACTTTTCCTTGAGAAACTCATGTATGGACGACTAAGATCATGTTCTCACACAGCCTGTCAGCGTGCCTGGCCCGAGTGGAGCGGCGTGAAGCACGCCGAGGAGCCAACACGAACCTACCTGACCGCCCACTAATCTAAAGCGTCTCTGGAATTTCTCAATCGTGGCATTCGGCTTCCTGCAGATGGCACAATACCCCTCCCTCGAAAGACCTTCTCAGCCAACGACGGATCTTCTCCCGAAAACGTGCTTTGCGCCAACTCACGGGGTTTCCCTCAACAAACAGTTTGTTCATCTCGGTATCCGATGTAACGACAGGCGTGAAGAGCTTTTCTAAGTTGTAGTCGGACCCTCCGTGCTAGGTGCCAAGCCCTTCGATGAAGTTGCCGAATTCCCTCTCGGACTCCTACCACTCCCCGGGGGCTGGAAGTCGTGCTGATAGTGCACCAGTGCCAAGGTGGCCAAGGGGAAGCCGCCGAGAATGACGCCGGCCAGCTCTGCCATCCATGAGAGGGCTGGACAGTGAGGCATGTGAAGCGAGACGAGTTGGGACAACGAGGCCGAGCATGACTAGATGGGCATCGCTATGGCCAAACATGGTAAGGTGGGTCCACATCACCTGACCTTAAAGCTGGTGGCGGCGGGAAGATGCGGCTGAAGGGCTGGACTGTGATCGGCGACGTCAATGCTGGCCTCCTCCATGCCCGCTTCCTCCACCTGCCCAACATTGTGGAATGCGAACACTCGAAACGGCCGCAAACCCATCTGGTACCGATGGACCCGTGCTCCGGCGACCTGCTCGCGGAGGCTGCCTCGCGTGTGACTCTAGGTTTTGAGCATCTGCTCTTAATGCTCGCGGAACCATCTCAGGGGACATCGCAGTTGTCTGTGCTCTCCATCGAGGTTGAAGCTGGCCGGTTTCGTGTCTGGGCGGAGAACATCGGGGACTTCCAGGAGCAGACTTCCACCGCATTGCCTGATTCTCGCCTTTGGGGGCCCCCCCAACTGTGCGAGCAGGTGGACAAATTCCTCGTGAGATTGCTCGAAGCCATAGCAGGAGGTGTGTCACCCTAAGCCTGCACTGCCTCCCTGACAGTCATGCAGCAACATCTATTGCCTCTGGAACATCCGTCAACCGAGACAGCAACTTCAACGTCGCCGAGGTGGAATTATGCAAGGATGATTCCGACCATGGCAGTGACTTGTTTTCGGGTTCTAGGGGCAAATCCTCTATCGCCGGTGGGATAGAAGCAATATTAGAAGCTTCAGAGCTTCTGCGTACAATCCACGATACGATAACGAACTTGTTCAAGCTATCCATGACCATATGGAGACCCAATCCGAAAGGAGGATCAGCCGTCACCAAGGACCCTCATCCCTTCGACGAAAAGTTAGATATAGCGCACGTTTGGTATAAATTTGAGCTCATCCAGGCCCCAGATTGCCAGTGGTTAGTGGAGCGTTTGGGGAACGCAATCACTCGAAGACGAGAGTACTTCCGTCATTGCCAAGAAGATAAGAGGAAGCTTGTGTACGAATCCTCGCCGGTAGCGAGACTTGTTGGAGAGAGTCATATTTGCCCAGACGAAACTCCTCATACGGTGCAAGAGGGGTCCGTGGAAGCCAACCAAGTATTCATAACAGAACACACAGTCACTCACACGAAGGCTACCACATTCATACACAAACAAGGGATTTACGAAGCACCACAGTGTCAAGAGGATGATACATCCCTAATTTCATATGCTACCATGACAGAAAACGGGAATGCACAGCATGAACTTCGGGTACCCGACCCCGAGAATGCTGTTGGGGATGGTATTCCTTTCGAATATTCCAAACCTTTCGAATGTCCCTATTGCTTCACGATACAGATTGTGAACAACGCTCAAGAGTGGAGGTATGAGGCCTGTTTTGTATTGAATCTATCCACACTGAGTTTAATGTAGGCGTCACGTGTTCACGGATCTACAACCGTACATTTGCACTTTTAAACAATGCGATTCGCAGCTATTCTCTACTCAACATATGTGGTTTCAACACGAGCTTCAATCCCACCGAAAGAATTGGCGTTGCAACTGGTGCAATTCAACGGAATTTGAAACGGATAGGATGCTTGAGGAGCACATACGATCGCAGCATACTGAGCAATTCACCGACGTACAAATGCACGAGATCTTGCAGTCCAGCGCGATTATCCATAATAAGTTCACAGCGTCATCCTGCCCATTGTGCCGAGAATGGAAATTGTTGTCACCACACGAAAACCAGAATTCTGGCACTATCTATGGCACGAGTGCTCAATTTCAACAACACTTGGGAAATCACCTTGAACAACTAGCTCTATTCGCATTGCCAGGGCTAACGTCGGAAGAGCCGATGAATTATGCGTACAGTTCATCTCGAAAACTCTCCTCAAGCTCGTCTAAAGTACCAAAATTTACCAAGGCTGTCCATTTCGACCAGAATATCGAGAACGTGCGCCATTTTTTCCCATTAGACCAGCCTATACTTGTCGGGGCTGGACCAAAAACTGTCGAAGGGTCTGTTAAAAAGAATGGACATCCCTTCAACTACGACCCAGAGTGGGAGATTAGAGTCCCTAACTTCCCAAATGAAACATCTGACAGAAAATCAATGCCTGTCAGAGTAGAGGAGATATCCATTACACCAGACTCCAAAACCTTGATTGGCAGGGTATCTATTGCTAATATAGGATTTGAAAAGACCGTTACAGCTCGTTTCACTCTTGACTATTGGCAAACTACATCCGAGGTTGCTGCTGTATACAATAGCGACGTTAAAGAGAAGAACTATGATGGATATGACCAGTTTAGCTTCTGGATCAAGCTTACTGATCAAGTCAACTTAGAGGCAAAAACCCTACTACTTTGTGTTAAATACAATGTTAACGGAGAAGAATACTGGGACAATAACGGCGGGGTGAACTATATGGCCGAATTTGTAAAGAAACGAACAAGACCTATTCCAACTCGTATTTCAACTGAACCCCTACCTCCCACTCGCTACATGCTAAAGGCACGACCGAATCCACCTCTATCTACAGTTCAACCTATCCAGGCTATCTGATTCAGAATGAATAGGCCGGGTGATATCCTCACGATAAAAATTTAAATAATTCCACGACTGCTCCTTCTAAGTGAGCATCGTCTCCTAGCCAGGAAAGCGCAACTTCGACGGAAGGAGAAGAAAAACGCTAAACCAGAAACTTTACATATAGTAAGTTGGAATCCTGCGTACATTTTCGACATGTTAGATTGTTTGGTGGGTGGTTTAACAAATTACCAATCTGGAATCGATATAACGATATATGGATAGAACACACTAAGTTTAACGAAAACCTAAAATTCAATTGAGCGATACAAACCATTCTTTGGAGAAATTTCCGGCGAAGAGAACCTCTGTATCGCTATATGTGTAAATGGGAAATTACATAGCCCCATGAAGTCTGCCAGTATTCAAACCATTAATGTTCACAAAACTTGAACTGAAACTCCCTCAACAGAGGGCCTGTAGTAGAGACCATTGCTGCGTTTCAGATTTGCTTAAAGAGACCTTTCCTCTTGCTTTTACATTATTTATAATGTACAATGTATTCTGAAATTATTAATTGTGGATACTGCGACCCCTTTCGTGGAATAAACTTATCGTTTCGCTGAAGTACATAGACATCACCACATCGTTCCTCAAGCCACCCTCAAAAGGTAGTTCGGGTAGGCGACGTCAAAGTCAGAATTTGAAAGGGAGCAACGACAAATGAAGATCAAATTTGAAGACTCCTGGTAAAAAAGTATGAAAGTGTTTAGCATAGTCGCGTCGCTGCGTAGCCAAGGTCATATACATAATATGAAGTGCAATGTACGAATTGAGCTATCTCGGATAGAACGATGTATGTAGCGTGGGGCTATACCCATAGCATAAAGAGTCACGTGGCTATGGAATAAAATAGAAATAGTTTTGGTTAGCTATGACTTCCGCGTCTTACAATCAACTTGACTAATTTCAAGGTGGGTGGTTAGCCAGGGCACTACTGTTTGCTATAGCTAGGTTACAAATACCTCCCATCTAATACATCCGCCTTTAGCTTCACAATATTCTTAGACAGAACATTCCGCTTATGTAACATCTGATCCCGCAAACCGAAACGGTATGAAATTTTATGCGCCGTTATAATTTAGAAGGCCACGATGGAGAAAATGAACGGAAAAGCATATTCTTTTCATCATTTGAGTTCGAATCTATTATGGATAATGATGATTTCTTGTGCAAGATGAAATGAGAAAACTACAATATACATGGAAACAGTTGTTACAGTTACTAGAACATGTGGTATGATACTTATTAGCAAATGTTATGTACATGTGTGCGTAGTAAAATATAATGACTGATCCCAGCACAGATGGGATCCAGAGTCTCTAGCATCTGTAGAAATTGCCAAAGGCAGATATGGACTGATGAGATTGCCGATCCTGTCTTTGCAAAATAAAACCGTAAGATGCAGATTGAAGGACTAATGAACTAAATCTACCTAGGGCTTCCTAGAATCTCTATGACCAATTGAATAGTATTGAGATGTCCTTTCGCGCTTGACTCATCCCCCTTAGTTATTATCTCTTCGATGATATAAATAATAAATTTACGCATAGCACGTCCTATATGCAATCGTCAAGGAATCGTAGACTTTTAATGGATATCCTTACGGAAAGGAACCTGTGGGAAGAAATCTCATTGAGATATAAAATAGGATGAGATATTTTGAATCTTTTAGTGGCGACAAGGAATTCAACATTGCAAAAAAGATTGGGGCCTGAATATTATGCGATTCAAGATATATAGAACTAGTCTCGAAGAAGGTTCTACATACTAAATGCTTTCCAGTCTGTAACATTCCAACATTCTTTGTAGAGTACAAAATTAAATTTGATGGTGAGAGGAGATATATGAGTAGAATACGATTAATGACATTAAAAATAGATATTCTTGGGGGAAGGTTCAATTTATCCTTTCAGATTCCGCTATACATAGACGATTTCAACCGTATTTAGAGTAGGCGAATTTTCAAAATAATTACCTTAATAGTCAATTGTAATTCAACTCCGCACATGAGTCACTTGGTATCAATTTCTTATGTTCACAAAACCCCGTGGTTTCTTTGTGTGCCTTTAACACTAATCGAGATAATAGTGGTGTCAATTGTTCAACCAGCATCTGAACAATATCAAAGCCTCCTTGAGGATCATAACAGGGAGGCGAAAGCGAAGAAGTCGATATATAGATATCAACATACGACATACCAGGATAGCCGTCTGATATATTAATAGTTAAGAATAAAAAGAAATATACCCCTGAATCCGCTCATACGCCTCAAATTAACTTCATAGTAAGGTGAGGTTAACCGGGAAGTGCGTTTTCACCAAACATACGTATATTGAGTTCTTCCACGTTACCCCACCTCCCACAAAGCAATTAGAAGTTCTTCCCCCCATGGGGTACAAAAACCCCCTTCGCAGGGATATTAAAACTACTCAAGGGTGTTAATCACATTGTTCTGGGAAATTGTCCCGGCTTCAAGGTTTTGTAAAAGCGTAGGGATAGAAAGAATACTAGCTGAAATCTATGAAGACAGAACGAAGAGGCAGAGAAAGTAATTTTGTCTAAAGTTAGTCGCTTTATATATTTTTCTAGCGAAATTGATAGTGAATTCTGAAGCATGGCTCTTCATATGGTGTTTTTGAAAGGGTACATGAGAGCCTAGTATTGTCACGTGTCCATGTGTACAAAATCACGTAATTAGTTTCTAGAAAACTAGGATCTCACATTATCTGCAGTCATCTTACGCTAGTATCTCATACTTAAATATGAATCTTGTTTACTAATTTCTATAACTCCCTTTATTAAGAAGATGCCTGGTACGAAAGAAGCGGGAGTATAGGTGTCAATGAAGCACACTTGCTAGGACGTTTTGTTAGCCTGCCCTTTCACACCGTATCCACCATTCATACTCAATCATTCCTTCCTAAATTTTGAGTTACAAGCTGTATTTCATATGCGAGTTCGAAATCAAGGACAGAAGCGGCTAAGCCTGCCTTTACGCTTGATGTCGGATGTACGAAAACAAAGTTCTAGGCTCTGAAATATCTCTCTTTAAATTGTATAGTCTAGCCAAATAAATTTGAACACGGCAAAATATAGGAAATCTTCACCCAGAACATTAGGCCAAATATGGCTGGCTCGATATGAATTTACGGATGAGCGAAGCACCTCCGATAATCTGCCCTTAACCCCGACAACCCTATAAACCAAGAAATTACACAAGAATATTTGCAAGAGATATGCAATAATTTTCGTATAGCTCAATAGTTCACTTGTGTTTAAGAGCGTTGCACCACTTCCGAAGCGTGTTGCGGTCTTCACTACATAGCTCAGAAGTCTCTCCCAACGACCTATAAAAATGTCGAGCTTTCAAAGTTTTGCGAAGCAGAATTCCTAGAGCTCCATCCTGATCTAGACCCTCTTTACATGTTACAAACAGGCAGAACTTTGGACATTCCAGGGGACATGCTGCTGACCGTATAGCAATCGTGCCCTTTTCGGAATCATCTTCATCTGGGATCGTGAACAGTGCGTATGGAATACTAATGGTTTCTGTATTTGTACGCACTATTCGAGGTCCTGATTGCTGCTGACGATAGAACCACGGTCTGTCTTCTTCCATTCCAGCGGCCTTTCTGAAGAAATTGAAATACAGGTTTGAGACATCTCTATCAAATGGAGTGTCATCATCCAAATTCCACTGCACTTCGTGAATTCCCTCTACAAGGACGAGTGAGTAATTTCGCAGTGCACAATAAACCGAAAGGCTGCCTCTTAGTGCGCGCAATTGATGGAATGGACGGACAACTGCCAGTTGTTGAGAGGAGGTGAGAGTTGTGGGGGTATTTGAGAGACCTTTGTCAATATTGCCGAGTTCGCCCAAGGAAATAGAAACTGAGAGTGGCCAGGAAATGCAACAAATCTCTCTTACGATCTGCCAGTCTTTTTCTCGGCAGTACGTTCTGAAAAAAAATGTCGCCTTGTTAGCCTCGTGAAATGGTAAGGACAGAGGAGAGCTTCCTGTCCAGCATCTTCCTATTTCCTCCAGGGTAACGTCGTCCATTGGTATAGCGCAGTTATAGAACTGCAGTAGTTCAACTGTTGATAGACCGTAAATGTTGTTTATAAACGGGGATCCAAGGTCTGCAGCTCCGATAGTGATAAACGAAAAGACAACAATATCAGAATGCCGGATACTAGTGTTCTCAGTCTCGGAAATAGGAGAGCCGTGGGAGTTGCTCCATCGCAAAAATGGATCTGAGATCGCATCCTCAGTGTCCGGAAATATTTCGCTCTGAAAAATCTCGCGTTTGTCATGTCGAAAGGGGCTGGATGCAATGCTCATAAAAACTGGCAATGCGCCTTCGTCATCGCTAATAGGTTGTATCCCACTAACAATGGATTGAGCGGTCGATCCAGAAAGAGTGGAAATTGATCGATAAAAGCTTGACCTAGAAGCTAGTGAAGCCGCATTATCATCGTCCCTCAGAGCGAGAAGACACTTTCTGATTTGCGGTCTATAAACATCCCGAGCCCAAGTCCATATATAGTCCACGATGTGCAAAAGTTGCAGAGCGCCATCCTGAGACTCTATGGTGCCGTGCCATAGATCATAAACACGCTAAAGATTGACGAATTAGCAGCTATTGGCCTTGGCAGATGGTTTCCTGTCGGTATGGATAAGCTTACCACTTTACTCTCCTCAATTGTGCCACAGTATAGTCGCCATTCCTCTCCCTGATTAGCAAAGAACCATACCAAGGATGGGTCAACTTCGAGTTCGCAGGCGTCTTTGAGTTGCTCTTGAACTTTCAACAACCTTCGTAGTGCGAAAGCTGTCTGGTTTTCAATCGCCCTGAAACCTGGTACATCACTCTCTTTCTTCGCTTCAAGGATAAGGAAAGGATACAAAATCTGTCTCCGAGGGAGTGGATAGTGGGTGATGTTGCGACTACAACTTCGAAGATATCGATTCAATTGGCTTGTCACATTCAGCCCAACGACCCTATCGGGACGCATAGATATATTTGAATTGTGAAGTTCGTCATTTGGATCATGTGATACGTGCTCTTCTACAGCGTGGCTGAAAATATAGCCGTTCTCATCATCTCTTACAAGATTTAGTATCCAAGGCGTTGTAGGGGACAATAGAGAACTTACAAATTTGGTTTCCTACGTGGAACAGATATTTTCTCACAGGAGCATTTCTTTCGAAGCTCTCTTTTCCTTTGAAGTTCTGCCTTTGCTTCCCTATTGAAAGGAATTGCTTCATTGTCGAAACTCCACATTTCGTCTCCACAGCGACCACTAAAGATTGTCAGTTCAACTCCAAGTCGGACAAATCTATTATAATACTGACCAAATTGTATCTTTCCCAAAGCGTTCTGTGACAACCGTCTCCACTAAGTCTCTCCAGGTCGCTTCGTTGATGTTGATATCTTTACGCAAAAGCAATGCCTTATCGCGAAGGGAGTTGGTTCTGTTCTTTTGATTCCTTCGAGCAAGCCTGTTTATATTGCTAGATTCTTTATAATCGCTGTAACGAAGTGCCCATATTTTTCGAACAATTTCGAAGTGATGTTTATATGGAGGAGGCCATTCTCTTGGTGGGACTGGACCTTCAAACGAAATACTGTACTGAGAAATTAGATGATGAATTTGCTCTTTGGTCAACTTTTCCTTCTTTGGTGCCATATTGTAATCAAATGAGGTGTTGGAGATTTCTTCTATCCATGGATTCAAGTGTGCCGAATTTGAAATATATAGTAATTAGCCTTCAGAGAACATGATCTTGCTTTTCTGTTGCCACACTTTTGCCGATGTTCCACAGCACGAGAAAACTAGGCA
Source organism: Clavariopsis aquatica (assembly GCA_013620735.1). Classification (NCBI taxonomy): domain Eukaryota; kingdom Fungi; phylum Ascomycota; class Dothideomycetes; order Pleosporales; genus Clavariopsis; species Clavariopsis aquatica. Next base: position 11,925 of record JAAZQE010000174.1, read on the forward strand.
TCATATATGAGCGCTAAAGATGAAGGATTCAATTATGCAGGGATTTAAAACAGGGCATTGCCAAAAATGGTCGAGGAACATGGATGTCAGTCGGCTTGTCCGATTCACATTGTTAAGGGATAAATCATTGAATCATGCATATTGAATTATAGTTTGAGGGGCTTCGACCTATTTCAAAGCAACATCATAATATTATACATAAACCTGATCGGCTAACACTATGGCTTTAGCAACAAGTTCTGAATTTCCTGATGGATTAGCATTACCTGGGATAAAGCCATAGTAATCTACCATCTTCATATCCTGCTTATGCATACGAAGCCCAGGAACAACGACCAGATCAACTTTAAAAGTACTTTGATCCATTCTTTTATACTGCTCCTGGGTGAACTCCCAAGGCTCCTCTGTCATGCTATCCGCATCAAAATCTGACGCTGGTGTTGGCCAAACACACTCATAAATTTCTTGGCTCGTCATGGCCAGTAGCTTAATTTCCATTGCAAGTTGAAAGACGGATTCTACCTTAGATTTCAGTAGATTGGTGGTCGGAATATTTGGTCTGTGGCCTATGAATCCTTTCAATATAACAAGAAGTCTTTCGGCAAGTCTAGATGTCGTGAGAGGAAGGAAAAGATTTTGGAAATGGTCATCTGTGAGTATAGACTGATGGGCGGCGAGATCGAGCTGTAGAAACGTTTTCTCACCACCTAAAAGTTTTGGTATTGATAACTCAAAAGCTAAATATAATGGAAGAAACTTACAAATTGCGTTGATATATTCTCGATACTTTGTTAGAAGGGGTGTGTGCATAAATGCCACAGATTGAAACCGTTCTTGGAATTGAACTTGAAATATCCATTCATCGACAGCAGCGCTGATCAGGCACTGAATCCAGGTGTTGACTTCAATTTCCTGTTTGCAAAGAGGAAGACTACAGTCCTGAGGGTTTGAATGACGGCTCCTGCAGGTGATCCTACAAAGTAGTATGGTCAGCTCAGATGAAGTTGATTCAGTCTCAGGATATTGTAGACCAGGAATGGTAGAAATAGATAGTATCTGGCTCTTCATTTCATTATATGCATGCCGGACTCGTTTGAAGCTGGTACTTGAAAGTTGGCTGGTGTCCAGCGAACCATATTTCCCAACTACTCGTTGATTGCTGACTTGTTTTTCGAGGTCCGAAATTCGCGAATTCTTGTTCTTAATTGCATTCTGTAGGTCGACACTAATTCCTCTCGTTTCTGCCACTAGGCTAGTTCTTTGTCGATCATCTCGTTTGAGCCTTTCGCAATCAGCTTCTAAGAGCTGGCACTTCTCTCGAAAGTATACTTCGGTCGCAAGCAAGTCTTCATAAATTAACCGTGGAACAAAAGGGGTTTCCATGGTTTTGGTGTAATCATCCCACCGTAGAGTGTCGTGTGGGGTCGACTCCCTCTTCTGTGACGATTCCAACATTTTCGGCAGAGTATCATTCCCCGAGCGATCACCATCCTTATATATCTCAGTGGTATTCATCATTCGGTCGTTAAGGCGATTGCTCGTGGCAAGGGAGGTGTTCTTTGGAAGATTAATCGCGGAGGCTGGTAAATCAGTTCTTTTTCTTGATGCTCTCTATATAAATTGTCAACAACATAGCGAGGATGGTTGTTAATGTGACGGTGATAGGTGTGATGATAATTAATATAACGTTGAAGAACCTTCCGTACCTTGTGAGAACTATCCTTTCTCGAAGTGCCAATCTCGCGAATCACTTTCATATTCAACTTCTTCGAATCACGTCCTGGTTTCTCTGTTCTTTGTTTTGACTTTAGAGATCTAACATTCTCACTATAATTTTTACTCAAAGAGGCGTTTCGACTTCTTCGTGGCGCCACCATCTGAAGATTCGCCAACCTTTCACGCACCATACGCTTCGTGTCATTGTCCAACGCACGCATCTCACAGCTGCCGAATTGGAACACTTTGTCAAAGCTGTATGTTGCCCAATCCCCTCCTTCTTCATACATCTCGTAGAGCTGGCTCTCGATTTGGTGGTAGGAGCGACGACCGTTGAGGGCCCTCTGAATATGTCTCAGGATCTGCTCTTTGTTTTTTCTTGCTTTTAAGTCATTTCCCAGAACTGACCCAGCTGATCTAGAGAGTACGAAAAAATCAACGAGCCCTAACAACTCAACAATGTTATCTTGAGACCATGCGCTAGCGTCACAATGTTCTTGAAAGGACATGATTGAGATAGACGATATGCAATGCATCAAAAATGCGAAGTGGGTAAGGTTTGGCTCCAGAGAGTGAAAGTTACAAAAAAAAAAGGGAATCGAGACAGTTTCTCCTTTTTTCATGGTGATGGGACAGCCCTTAACCCCCAGCTCAAGCCCCCAAAATTTCTCCGTATTCGAATGCGGCACAGTCGCTCTGCTAGGCAGCATCCCACATACTTTGCATAAAACTCAGATACAATCAGAGTGATGAATCCTGGTAGAGCTGAGACTGGCAAAAGAAGCTGTGTGTAGGTCTTTTGTATGCCTATCTCCGAGCTTGAAATGCAGGGGGTGTCGCACGTTGAGTGGTTTCCATCCCATAGCGCTTAGAGAACAGCCTAGTCAGGGGGACCTTTCGGGGAGCCCGAAGGCGATTGATGAAAGAGATTGTGGAAGGGAAGAGTGCGAGAAACTTCCATTCGACAAGTAGAGTCCTGCACACATCCTAGGCCGTTTGGTTCTTCACTCTAGACACCCTCATATTGCTGTAGTGGTCATCTTCCTCTATCTATTAACGTTCATACCTCTGCTCACACAAGGTCGACCACTTTTACTCACCTAATGCCGACTCAGTATGTACCTTACGACCCCGGTTCAATCTTTGAAGATGATGATACGGAGGCATACGTAGACGCAGATGGAGATGTGATGATGGCTACCAGCGAAGAGGAAGAAATCGATCAACTAATAATAGCTATCGACTTTGGAACAACATTTTCTTCAGTAGCTTACACATGTTTTAAAAAAGGCATACGCTCTGGACAATTGAACATTGACGACGTTCAGTGCATTGAGAATTATCCGGATTATGTGCCTCCGTCTGGGGTGCAAGAGCCTAGGCAAGACGTACCCACGGAGCTATGGTACGATACTACAATCAAAACCACGAAGAGAAGACATATTTCGGACATCTATAATGAGGTGCCACAAGACAATGATTATGATCAGGATGTCAGCAGTAACGACTACTCGTTTTCGGAAGACGAGACGACTGATCAGATATGGCCTGGAGCAAGTCCTATACAAGCTTCAGGTGAGGCAAGGGCAGAATCGAAGCCAATATACTGGGGTTTCGGTGTTCAAAGACAAATGAAAATGATGGACATTCCTCGAGCAGAAACAAGAAGGATGTCAAGATTTAAGTTAATCCTCGATCAGAGCAAGGAAACAGATACTGTACGGGAAGAGCTAGCTCCCATCCTCAGAGAGCTAGTCAAGAGGAAGACTCTGAGACAAAGAACAGATATTTTTACTCATTATTTGTCATATCTTCTGCAACATACCAAGGCTGAACTGCAGAGGTTGGGTAAATTGAAAAACAATATGCCAATCGAATTTGTTTTATGTGTTCCAGCAAAATGGCCAGCTAAAGGTTGTCGAGTCATGCAAACAGCGATGAAACTAGCTGTTGAAGAGGCTGGTCTAGGAAGTCAAGCAAATAAAAGCGTTTGCAATCTGTTCATCGTTTCCGAACCAGAGGCCGCGGCTGCGTGTATTTTGGCGGAGAATCAAAACGAATTATTTGTAAGTTGAATTTTTTACACATGCAAAGAATATGACTAACTGGATACTCAATTTCAAGTTCGATGAATGTGTTGTTATCCTAGACGCAGGAGGGGGCACAATAGACGCAGTGACTTACAAATGTACTAAAGAGGCCCCACTGAGACTATCTGCTGAAGTAGTAGAACCTGACAGTACGTATATAACTACCTTGAGCGTCAGGTAGCCTAATCATAATTTAGGTGAGCTTTGGGGTGCTAGTTATATAAATGAGAGGTTCGAAAAAATGATCACTGAAAAATTGGAAAATGAGACCTATCTTGTCAAAAATGGGAAAACAATCAAGAGTATCGCAGATGCCTTAACAATGGCATTTGAGAACGGGGAGAAGAGAACTCTCAATACCAACAAACGATCGGCGCTCCTTGAACCGTTGTGGGTTGACGATTTGAGAGCAGTGCCTGGCACTGATCTCCAGCAGAATCGGCTGCATATCACACGGTACGATCTAGCCAACTTAAAAGTATTAAAACCTTCTAAAAAAAGAACCAGTGACGAAATTAAGTCGGTATTTGCCAAATCTTTACATTCGGCGAGGAATGTTTTGAAACAGCAATTAGAGATGGCCCAAGCCAAAGAATGCTCGATTCAGGTACTAATACTTTATCTTGTTTTATTTCATATTCTATATTATATACTAACTCCAAAACAAGAAAGTGATACTCACTGGTGGATTTGGGCAATCCCCAGCTCTACAGGACTATCTCAAACACTTTATCAAGAAACAAACAAATTTCGGCGGCGGTCAGATTAGTTTGATTATTCCGCAATCCGCGTGAGTAATTTGTTAGTACGCAAATGCACAACGAACTGATATAGTTTCAGTTCAACTGCCGTTGCAAAAGGAGCAGTGCTCAGAGCGCTGAACAAGGACTATGGTCCAAAGAGAACCATTCAGAGTAGTTACGGCTTCCTACTCGACGAACCGTACGAACCAGAAATATATTCCGCTCATCGAAACCAACGGTGTCATATTGATAAATCCGACGGGGAGCGCTATATAAACTCCACTATTAGATGGCTTATCCAAAAGGTAGACTACTTTATCAAAGCCCAGCTATATTCTTTATCTTCCAGTAATAAAAATGCTGATATCTTTTATAAAGGGCGAAACTCTTCCTAACATTACAGAGGTTTCCATTGTTAGCAAGCATACTTTTAAACTGACTGCAACAAGGTTGAGATGCGAGGAGGTCGTGTATGTATCTGATCAAAAACATGAATCTCAGTACCGACAGACTCATGCCAATAACAAAGGTATAGTCAATTCCTATCATATCATGCACATTTTTGTAGTCATATTTATTGACCAATGGTAGCTGCCGAGCTAGCTGGGTCCATTATCGCAGACATGACATTTCTGAGAACAGAAAATCTCATACATCCAGAGCTACCTTCTATTCTCAGCACATACTCGGGTTCCCAAAAGCTACATTGGGTGGTGACTTTTGATCTAGTCATGATTGTGGAGGGACGGAATCTGCGATATGAAGCCCGATGGCCGGCCAAAACGGAACTGAAGGTTGGTGACGAGCAAAAAGTCAAAGCACAAGGACAAGTTTGTATAGCAGCCGCATTTCAACCTGGAACAGCATAGCCCAGTCGATCTCAGTTGATTTAAGCACTCGCACATCTACCATATTCCTCTTTTTGAATATATTTGGGACGCACAGGGCATACGTTATGTCACTAGATTATTCACTCAAAATTGCTTTGATAGGTCAATGACCGGCTATCACCTTGGTGGTACCAAGATCTAAATATACCATTAGTATTTCCTTCTAAAGTGAACGCAATAGTAAGATCATAGTGCAGTGCCACTTTTCATAATTTTCTTCCTAGAACTATTCGAAAATTGCTACCCAAAGCGATGTTTTGTGATCAACATGTTATTTGCTAATATATTATAGTGAGTTTAGAAATGACTATGCTTTTCCATATCCTACTGGCATCTATCTATGCCTTCGGCTCTACTCGACACTAGCTAGGGACACAAAACGATCATCGTCCTGCAAGATCAATGTAGGTTATTATGAACCTAAATCATCCAATATACCCTTTGGCTGATTATAGTTAGGTCTCGAAACACATACAAGATGGGTATCTCCATCTCCAAAATCAACTACCCCAAATACCAGATAATGTCCATCACTATTGGTCTAAAACGCAATCTTCACATTTCCAAATAAGATTAAACATGAATCATACTCATGGTAAAGAAAGTACGATGGTAATACAAGTGGATCTGATGACCCAATACTAGTTGGCCCAGATGGTATCCATCGGAGGTAGCATTTGTAAAGGGAAAAGGTCAATCATTACTTCTGTATTCTAGATCATCAGATCCATGAAGGTTTTATTCAAAAATACGTCAACGTACTCTACTTGGCATAGCTTCGGGAGAAAAGAAACACCGAAAACATGGAAGTAAAGACCGACTCATTCGAAAATAAAGGTTCGGAATTAATTGCAAATCAAACTCATATCCCCTTGGGAAAAAGGTAATTCAAATCATGATCTATGCGAAATCTATGCACATTTCGAACTTTTAGCTCCAGTGAAGGTAAAAGCCGAAAACAACATAAACCCAATACTCTGGCATTTGGAATTTATCAACATATGGAAACTCCTCTTTAATTTCCATGGCCGGAATCATATTTAAGAATATGCGGTGGAGAACACTCCTAAACAATTACCAAAATTTCAAGTTCCGAGTGGAGCGATTCAAGATCAACCTTAGACATAGGACTAGAGGAACAGCTGCGCGATCACATCTATTCACCAGAAAAGCAACCAAGGATTCTTAGTAGAGAAATCAATTAGAAAAAGTTAAAGAAATAGAAAAGGTAAAGAAAATCTTGCGTTCATTAGGAGAAGATAGTACAGTTCAAAGAGCTTATTTCGCTGGCTTGCGATTAAATCGTCCTCCCGAAACAGGGGACTTCCTTTACGGAGTATATCAACTTGTAAAAATTTAGAATCCACATTTTAGAACTCGAAGGTGAGATATGAAGGCTTAATACACAGACTGTGGTCAAGTTAATGAGCCTTATAAAGAGAGGTCCAACTCTATTAAATCGAGGTTCATGGTACGTACTAGCGTGTAGATCTGAATTGAAAAGATACAGGAAGAGGGTTGATTGACAATATTCAATGTGCAGCTAGAATCACAGGGAGACAATTTCAAAGGAACGAGTCTAGATAAAAGGACACTTGCTAATCGTCTCTGATACTGATTCTGTGACAATTGAAGAGTAAGGGATTTTTTATGAGGACAACATGGGGTCAAATGGAGTAAAGTGAGACGGCAATCTATGTAACAAAGATGGAAGATAGAATGAGCTCAGATAACAAACCTGTATATTAGTATATCATCAGTCTGTCTCTTAATACTTTCCAATATTCCTATTTCTGTTATACATCAGAAATATCCCCAATCCAACCACGTTTCATTCCTCCAGCCAGACCCCAACACCTCTTCCCTCCCCACCGACTTCCCCAACATGGTACTAAACTTGGCCCTTTTCAGACTCAAATTGCCCGCTGCGCCCGGCCCGGTATTTCCCCACTCCCCAAACATCACATGTTCAGTATTCTCGTCACCCGTATTCCAGATATGCCACCCAGCAGCGTTAACCACATTCGAAAAGTACGAGGCCTGAAACACAACCCGCGCATAGTCTCTCCATGGCCTTCCGAGATAAAATGCACCGGCGGGTACAGTGGCCGAGGGAAGCGCAGCAACGGAGCAATTGTTGAACACGAAGTATGACGGATTGGTAGCAGAATCGCGGCCATTGGCTGTGATGTAACTGCAAAAGATCCGTCAATTATCTTCCGCAATTGAAATCAAAGCGATGTACTCACCCCAAATTCGCCCCTGAAACCCTAATATCAACGCCCTCCCACCAACTCTTGCCCCTTTGGCCAAACACAAAATCCGTCACTCCAACCACTAACCCCCCGACAATCAGACTCCGCCCCTCATTCACAAGTACTGTGTCCTGATAGCCCCAAAACTGACATCCGTAATACCCCTGTCCATCTTTCTGTGCGCTCAAGGCAAGAGCTTGACTTCCCTTCCCGTACCCATTCTTAATATTTAAATTGTAGACTTTGAGGTTGGAAGTCCAGGCACGCAAGGTGGCAGTTTTGTCGTTCCCTCCGGAAGTATTGGCCTGTGAGAGCGAGGAGGTAAGTGTGACAGTATTGAAATTGTAATTACGGCTATTATTTGTAGAGCCGTAGATGGTGAGAGGAGACCGAATACTGGGGATATAGACTTGTTCGGCGTATGTACCGGGGTAGATGAATATAGTCTGTGGGGAGAGAGAAGTGGTGTTCAGAGCCGCGATGGCAGCTTTGATAGTACTGTATTTTGCGCCGGTTTTGCCGACGGTAAGAGAGCCCGGGGGTGGGATTGTGTGGTTTGCAGCATATACTGATGTGAAAAGCGTGAGAAGAATAAGCAAGGAGAACATTGTGGAAATTCAGAATGAGAAAGTAGAGCATGAAAATAGGGTGTGGGAAGGTAAATATACATCGTAGTTGTAGAAGATTTCCACAATGTCAGGAAACAACTGGATTGATGGAATTGTGGAGGATACATGTGGGTTAATGATAAAAATGTGGCTAATATACACTTTATATTGAATCCAATATAAACCACACGGGAATTAGTGGGGTACAAAGATAATGGAAACAATGCAGAAGAGGGGATAGGCAATTTTAGGAGGAGAATGCATTATGCTATGTTCCGGGACGACTGAAGCACGAAACAAAGGCTTGGGGGTATGATTTCCACACCATGTACTTCATCTCTTCGATCATAGAGCCCAAAGCATATCGCGTTCCTAGCTGGTTTGCTTCTATTACAAAAACCAGCAAGAATTGAATTGTATCCTCAACGCCGTAGCCCTAATGCCCCAAACGCCACATGCTGATAACTGGAATTCTTGTCCGGGACCCTACCGACTAGCCCTCACATTGAATGCGCTCTCCTCTGCAGCCTTATAGGCATCAAAGGCGAACAGTGATATGACATAGAGCGCCAAAAACCTTACCACAATATCTCCTAAGCTTCCATTCCCGGTCAACATGCTCGTGAAACCCTGGTTGACTGGTCGGCTTGGTGTTGATGCTGAGCCCAAAGTATATCCCTTCGACTGGAAGACTGCAGGGTCCTTTCCCGGAAGGCGCGAGGAGTCAGACACGGCCTTGTTCACTGCGGCTTTGAGGGCAGAGGGATTCGCTCCGCGGATCGTCTCGACAACGGATGAGGATTTGATTACAAGAAATGTCGGCATGCTAACGCACTCAGTAAGCTAGATCCCAAATTTACACATTCGTCTCAAATGTACGGGGGGGGAAAGGAATGCTTACGCCGAAACACCATACTTCTGCGCGATTTCCTGCTGAGAGTCTACATCGACTTTGCAGAACTGAATCTTGCCCGGCTTCGACTCTTTCTCCGCCAGTTGCGCAAAAACAGGCGCGATCTGTTTGCAGGGCCCACACCAGTCGGCGTAGAAGTCAACGATGGTGTATGTGGCCGACGAGAGCAGCTTGCTGAAGTGTGAGGCAGAGGTTACTTGAGTGATTTTCGACATTGTGGAGGGAAGGCAAAAGCGCGCAGTGATATGGGCAAGCTCTGGAGGAACTGGAAATGTCGCCGAGTTTGCGCGGAATCTTGTAGGTCGTAAGAGGTAAGTGAAGTGGAAGGAATGCGGCGGGGTTCGCCGTGATCTGTGAAGTTGTGAACAGCTTGCGACAAGGATCCCGTGAGGGCAGCCAAATATCGGTAAGCGCGGATTGGCCAGATCAGTCATAGCATTCCTTGGACATTCAATCTTTTTCCAAAAGAACTGTGAATACCTACTGCCAAATAAATTAGATTTCTAGCTTAATGATGCTTGGCTTAGCTCGAGCCCTTATTGCGTCCTAGTACTTCATCGTCTCTCTTACTTGATGGCGCTGGGTACCTGCATTATTATAGATGGGTCTACGGTCTATCGCCCCATTTACAAAGACATCTATCTACAATAACTATGGAAGCAAAAAGAGTTACTTTGAATATTAGGGCAATGGATGAGTAATTTGAATGTATTCAATATTTTCCATCACAATCGAAGTAGCTCCATCAATAACGTTCAGCTGAAGAGGGTGGTGTTCGCCCAACCCATGCTTGCGGGGGTACCATTCTAGACTTATAGGTGGTCCGTGCGTTTGCCGAGATGTGTCAGCCTTCAACACCACGTGTTGAAATATCGTCCCTCCACGGGCTCGTGCTCTATACACCCAACCGCTGATCTCTGCCTTAAGGTTAACCGATTGGCGAACACCTAAAATTGGCCAAAAAAATTTAATTCATTCACACACACACATCTCTACAATGGGGCCTGTTCTCCACATTCGCACCGAAGTCCACATCAAAGCCTCAGCAGAAGAGACCTGGCGGCAACTCATCAACACATCCACTTGGCCAAAGTGGAACTCTTTCATTCCCGAAGCTATCAACATTGGTGCATCTAATGACTCTCATGGTAGCTCTACAGTCCTTGGGCTTGGTTCTTGCTATCGCTTCATAGCGAATATGAGGGGACGCAAATGGAAGTCGGTGCAAAAGGTGATTATTTTCGAGCCACCCAGCGACGAACGCAACTCCGTTAAACTGTATCGTGCGCATTGGGCAGTACAAGGATATCCCGGGTGGTTGTTCAAGACTGTCAGGTCCAATGAGATAGAAGAAGTCATCACAGAGGAGGGCGCAAAAGAGTGCATCTACAGAACTGGGGAAGATCAATGGGGGCCATTGGCCTATTTGATCAAAATTCTTTTTGGGACATCTATCGAGAAGGGAATCAAAGACTGGGCGAGCGACCTCAAACAGGCAATGGAACACTAAACGTGGCCCTCCATTCAATGCCCGCCTTGCATTTGCCAGCCTAATAATTTGTTATCTTCATGATCCACTCCGTTTGGTTGCTTGGATAAGTCTGGTTTACTTTTGCGGCTCCAATGCAATCAAAGGGATCCCTGGTTCCAGGACTCTTAATTTCTAGAAGCGACACAAGAAACGCGTAGGGTACATCTCACCTACGGTATATGGAAAATTGGTCAATACATAAAATTACTAATGAACTGCCGATACGGATTTTGAATAACAGAGTAGGGAAATGGGAATACGGGATGCCTTCGCTTGACTCATTCGTACAACTGGTTCTCCAATCTGATCTAAACCGCGACATTGAACACAATCACAAGATACTACACGTAGCTTCAATATTGGTTGGTTGACGAGCTAGAGCAGATTTCTCGTTCAACTTCCGCCCATATGGATTCCCGAATGAACTTGTCGTATGACGGATTCAGAATTGGCCAGAGCTGCAATATCTTACCGATTGCTGCGAAGAATATTTATTCTAGAATGTATGTTTTGGGTTGCCGCCGGCACCAGCGAAAGCATCGCAAGCACACCCCGGAGATGGGGCTTAGGCTGAGGCCTTAGAAGCTCGGCTGGAGCTAGCGGAGGAACTTACAAACATGCCCGCCTCGTCGCTAATGAAGAACTCATTCATACTCATGAACGCCTCACATTGACATACAATCCACGCTGAATAGTACTCAATTATGTTGAAACATGCAATGGAGAAAACTATATAGTTCGACATCTGGACATATATATGAAAACGCCAACTAGCTAGCCTCGAGATCAGGTTTCCAATTTCCATCCCACCTCATGTCAACAAAAACGTCACGGGCATGACGGACATGACGGACAAATGGAACGTGGAGAACGCGGGGCTAAAGCTGGGGTAGCTGCATAGCATCAAGGGTGGACATGTTCAATTAGCAGCTAACAGGTACCAGGCACCAATTTCCACCAATGAGGCGCGCAAATGACCAAGTGGTATAGAAAAACTTGGGAAATTTCCTGGTGATCGCAATAGAATCGTCCGAGGACATAAACCAGCAGAGCCGCCATGTAGAGCTGGCGATTGTATGTCAATTGGGCTATTGTCAATTGTAGGCCCCCATTCATCACAATTCTGCATCATGATGCACGCTCGACGCTGTTTCCTGGGCTTTGCTGCTCTTGTCTCTTCTGTTAGGAGTAGTTGTATTCCTGCTAGCAAGTCACATTTTGACTGGGATGACACAAAATACCTGTATATTCTCCTTTATGAATAGCTAGTGCCAATACTGAAATTACCTCCAGCATTGCCTTTGGCGACTCTTACACCTTTGTTCAGGGTACAGCTGGCTATACGAACTTCAGTTTTGCTGGATCTTACCTCCCTGAACAATTTGCCTTTACACCACAAACACTGCTCACCAATAAAATCGTGCAAAAGTTCACAGCAACGGCAGAGGACGGGCCGAATTGGGTTGAATACCTCACAGGCTGCGGATTGAAGCCTGGTACCACGCTCCCTTCAACATGCGACATCCAGCTATGGGACTTTGCATTCGCGGGCGCGGATGTAACCGAAGAATTCTTACCTCTACATCATAATTACACCACCCCGCTCGTCAATCAGACACAACAGTACCTTACATATGCAGAGCCTGTAATAGGAAAGAAGATGGACAAAAGCCGCGCGTTAGTAGCAGTGTGGATCGGCATCAACGACGTAAATGATAGCGTAAAACTACTCACTAATGTCTCATTCAAAGACTTCTGGGACAAGCTCATTACCACTGTTTTCGCGCAGACAGTGAAGCCCATGTACGACGCTGGATACCATAACTTCCTTTTCGTCAACCTACCGCCTTTGGACCGAACTTCCTCGAATCAGAAACTCGCACTGCCACGGCCAAACAAGGAGGAGATTGGATGGTGGAACAGCGCCCTGAAAACCCACAGCGAAACCTTCGCAGCAGAGAATAAACATGCAAAGACGATGCTATACGATGCTAACACCTTCCTCAACGGTGTCATGGATCACCCTGCAGCGTACGGCATTAGCAATACGACGAGCTTCTGTCCCGCATATAACCAGCCCGATGTCTTGACTACCCCTGAGAAGTATGGCTGCCAACCACTCAACCAGTATTTCTGGTATAACAGTGGGCATTTGTAAGTCGAGAAAGCCCAAAGTGATCTTCTAGTGCTAACAATTTTAGGACATCACAAGCTCATAAGGTCATGGTGCCTGATCTAGTCAAATATCTCAAATCCCAATCAATGAAAGAAAGGAGGTGCAGATGAGACCAAAGAAGGGAAGATGTTCTAGAATGGGCATAATGAAGACAGTATTAGAAGGGAGAAGAGGAACATGCCAGATATCATATTCCTACGCTCCCTTTTTGCTAATAAATTTTGAACAATCCAGTCATTTATTGTGCGTGCAATAAGAATTAATCTTGAATTTATCTGCTCTCTTCAATTCCGTATTCGAGCAGATAATACTTTCGGTGGAGCATCGAAGCAGGGAATCTATGAGTAGAAGGACGGAAACCCTGGGACGAATGAGGAAGCATATCACCACAAGATTTTGTACAATATCACTAGATTTTTCTAATTATTTCCCTTATTGTTCATTCTACTGTAAGCGTCACTCTACCACCCACCAATACATTTGGTAAGGCAGGTGCTCTCTTCACATTCTCTCACGCAGTCTTCATGTCACCTCCCTGCACCCAACGCTCAACTCCTTGCATTTTCTGATACCTAGCTGGAAGCCGCTCCTCTTTCGGGCATGCAATATAAACGGATCCCGACGATGGAGCCGAGGAAACGACAATAGTCTGCACGTCATGCCGTCGAGGTCGTGAAATAGTCATAGCTTTTGGTGTTGCTGGTATGATGAAAGGTGTTGATAGGAAATCGTCATCATCTTCGTACTCCTCACCGGAACCATGTGATGATGGTGACGATAGTGATGATGGTGATGATGATGATGAAATTGACGAAATTGATGAGTGCGATGGTGGAGACCAAGGCGAAGACGATGGCGATGATGATGATGATGATGATGATGCCGAAGAATCAGATGCATAAAAGGAAGACTTTGCAAAAATTTCATCGATATACATGTCCAGATACTCATTCACGGCATCGTCATCATCGTCTTCGGGTAGGCTTGGTAGCAGCGTTGGTAGCGGAGGGCCCACGTTCTTCTCACTCATCTTCGGTGCAGGTTCTCTTGTTAAAACAGAATTGACTCCTTCGTTGGTAATGTTGTTTTTTCTAGTCTCGAAGGAACTTGTTCTCCTCAAGATAGAGGGACCTGCCACTTTTCCACGTACAGAAGGTAAGGTAGTTCTTCTCGTAAACTCTGAGCGCACAGCAACGGGTAGTGGATTGGCAAGCATAACGCCGCTCCATGAGGCTTTTCGATGATGGGACCGAGTTTCCGACATACTTTGGTTGAACATGTCATTATCCGTGTTGATGATCAGGTCGGAGGCTATGGAGAAAGAAACCTTCTTCAAGGAGCGCTGAGATGCCGCTGATTGGGGACGAGAGATGGACAGAGACTCTGCTGTAGAGTGTATTGAAGACGTCCGAGAATGCGAGTACGTCATAGATGCAGAACGGGCGTGAGAGCGCGAACGTGGTTGGAATGAAGCCCTGCTCTTAACACTTTGAGTCTTTGTGACCGCGCCATCCTCAGCGAGGGCATGGCGAGATGGTGCGGGTGGTACAGACGAAGCGAGAGATACTCTATTATCTGGTCTGAATACCGGGGACAGATGTGAAGGAGTCAAAGTAGAAGATGTAGAAAATCTCGACGATTGAATCGAATTTGCTGAGCTCCTGTGCGATGAGAAGACACTGTACAAAGCTGGATTCTGCTGTGGGGGCGGTATCAAGCCCTTGTTGAGCTTCTTTTCTGCCGTATTGATATCGATAATAGAATGCGAAGGTTTAATGGGCTCAGATGCACTCCTTTTCCCTCTGACCCTCTCTGCTTGGCTAACTCCCACCCAAATCTCATGCACAGCTGGCAATGTAAACGTATTTGAAGGAGCAGACTTCGACCTTCTGAATTGCCTCCCCACCTCGCCCATAGTCTTCAGGTTCGGAACGCTGTCCAGACTCAGGTTTCCTCGTCGGCGCTCGAAGCGGCTAGATTGACAGTAATTCATGGTGGAACTTTGCGTAGGTGAAGGCTGTGATTCTACACTTGCTTGCCTGGAAAGACGAGGGCTGGGCCGTGGGTCGGTGGCTAAGGATGTGAAGCCATGATCGGACACCTCGGATTGGAGGGTCAAAGGGGTAGAGGAGCCGACAAAATTAAAGGGAAGGCAATTCATATTCCAAAATAAGTGGAATGATATACAGGAAGATGTAATAGACGGAAATAAGGTTGCTTAATGAAGGTATAAAAGTAGACGTTTAGGACGTTAAGACAAAAGAACAGCAAAGGGAAAGACTGGAATCAGGACAGTAGAGAGCGAAAAGTATGAACAGAGAAGCGAAGAATGCCTGCAGAAGAAAAATTCTGTACACCCCGAAAATATATCAGTGAAGACAGTAAAGACGGCTATGACGATGATTCGGCGCGGATAATATGACAGTTATCGAGAGCTCTCTTGTCACACATTCCCCCTCCCGGACGCACTCTTCGTAAACCTACCCTCTTATTAGTCCCCTCCTTTACCAACTGCTCAACCCCGACACTTGACACTCACTATCGCACACCTGTTGCAACGGTGCACGTCCACAGCCACTGTCGATCAATACTAAACCTGCATATTCACCTCCCACCTCCCGTCAAGATACCTAATCAGAAACAAATTCCACGTTTGAACATCTGCACGTAGTCCGAGCGCAGCCCTCAGATCGGGGTCCGTACAACTTACACGCGCGGACCAGCAGCTCGCAACGGAGTTTACCTCTTATCCCTTGCCCGATAGGGTATAGTTGCAAGGATCTGGATACGAGGCATCGGGCAAACGAAACGGTCCGAAGAAGTTGTCGTACAGCAAAATTGAGGAGGCACGCACGTGGTAGTGATTGTGGCGAGGATTTGGTGGGTCCCCGGAGTTGAGACAGAAGCGGGACGATCGTTGCGGAGTTTTTGGCCTGAGTCAGCATCTTCACCAACACCTGTCCAAATGCAGACGGGCTCAACACCACGCCAAGCTGGGTATCAGGCCCCCAGCCACACAAAATTCAAAATTCAAAATTCAAAATTCGTCAGTTTTACTGAATCCCACGAGTTCTCGTCTCTCTCTCTCAAAGAAGAAGAAGAAGTTCTGCGGTGACTTTCGTGACCACGGTAGAATCAGCCACCACCGCCCCACCAGTATCTCACCCCGACACCAACTATGGCTTCCACAGATCCGTTCCAGAGCGCGCGCCTCTTTTACCGCGCGGTAGAATCTCCGCTTGACGACGGGCTCTTCGCATCCATCAACGCCGACCGCTTCGGGTACGTAAACAGCAATGCCTCCAACATCAAACTTCCAGGCCCCGCAGATGCACTCAAGTACCAAAAGTACGTATCTGAGGAAGCTTTGCTCGGCACCGTGATCTGTCTCTCATACTTGGAGGAACCAATGGCAAGTTTCGCGTCAGCCAAAGGGCAGACGGGGGTAGAAAAGGCTGGGACTCCCATTGGAGTTATTCATCTTTCTGCGACCTCGCAACGTATGGCGCATCATCGTAATACCGAAGTGGCTATTGATATCTTGCCGGAGTACCAGGGAAAAGGGTATGGTAGTGAGGCCATCATGTGGGCTCTGGATTACGCCTTCCGGCGCGCTGGTATGCATCGGGTTAGTGTAAGGGCGTTTGAATGGAATGAGGGTGCTGTGAGGTTGTATGAGAGGCTAGGATTCAAGCACGAGGGTCGCGGAAGGGAGACACTGTGGCATGAGGGTAGGTGGTGGGATGGTATCGAGATGGGCATGCTAGATCGGGAGTGGTGGGTGTTGCAGAAGCAGAAGAAGGAACACTGAAGGAAATGACTGGATACATGGTCGCTGCCAGCGAAGGATAGACTTCGTATTCTCCCTGTTATATTGAGCCATGTGCAGGTTTAATATCACGATTGCGTCACGGTATCAAATCTCGGTAGATCCCGCTGCCGCAGTAATATCAGTCTTACCTTAATTGTGCATTTGATCAGCTGTATGTGAACGAAGATCTAGAATTCAAACACAATCCTGTAATCTGAGGGTTGGTATGAGGACTGCCTGGAGAACCTTCTCCTCTCACACAATTACAATAGTATTAGAGAAGCCTTGGAGCCTACAGCTAAATTCCAACCCACCAGGAATATGAAGTTGAGGTCGAGAGGACTTTCACACCAGTGCAGTGACAGGAACCCATGGCTTGATCCTTCCATTATCGTCGCTAGACAACGAAACCAAGTATTTGGAATCGAAATTCGGACCAGCGGAAGTAAGATGTACATTGCTTGCGAAATAACACACACCTTTGTGCTGACATGTGTGTTGTCCATTGGTATTACGATGTCGCGTGGTGTTCAAGTGGAGATGGGCGTGAGTAAATATGCATGCCCAGTCGGGCCAGGCACACATTTTTTTTTCTCAACATGAACAAGCGAAATCGGAAGCTGAATGTGCATGTCATGCCTACGTTCACATTGTCATCCCATTCCTCGGGCGCCTTGTCCGGGTCTGGGGTATACATGTAGAGAGAATAATTTATCTTGATATATTACCATTGTTCCGGATCCAGGGCTCTTATATCTAGAGCACTTTGCAACCTCGTAACATGCACGGGATATCCTATCTTTAGCTCTTAAATGGTGGGGCTATAGTGTTCGCAATATGAGAGAACGTGGCGCTTCAATATATATTGAGGAAGGGGATGCTCGCTAATAAGTTCGCCATGTCCAATAACGTGGAGATACGAAATTCCGGTTTCCAGTAACCGGAACAGGAACAAGTTAAGCATGAACGGGGTCTGGGGACACTTGCCGTTGTCTGATGCCGCCTCGACGCCCATGTATCTGATCAGTTTTGGGCGATTGAGTTCATATGAGACAATCTCCAGAATAGCGAGTGCGAGGAGGGATTCCGGGTCCAAGGAACTGGGAGCTGAGAACGGGATGGTAGAGGTTGAAGCGATAATGGGAAGACGACCTGCAGGTGGGCTGAGATGGGGATATATAGGAGCCCAATCGACGTTCTTCTTCACTCAACGAGGGAATTGCAGATAACACTGTACAAAGCCAACCCGCTTGATTCAGAAATCTGTTTTGCGTTAGCATATTATACAACCAAGCCCACTCCTATCCTCAAAAGTCGTCCATCTATCCGTCCATCCACCCGTGCAGTTCTACGCCTCACCAACCTTGACCAACAATCAATATCCAACAACCAACGCCCACGATGCGCTTCCCAACAATCATGCTCGTCTTCTCCCCCCTCTTCACAACCTTGATCTCTGCATCCGCACTCTCGCCCGCTTATACCCTTCAACGGCGATCTGACCCAGGTGGCCCCTGTAACGATGACTCTGGGTGTTATGGGGGTGCCGAGTGTTGTTTTGTAAGCATAAGAGATGCCCCATTTCAACCTACCACCGAGAGGTTTGCTGACTTGTAACCTTGGCTGTAGAACATCTGCAAACTAGGCAGTTGTACCGGTCCACCCGGGCAAGAAGGTGGATCATGCGCAAAGGACAAAGACTGCAAATCAGGAGCTATATGCTGTAATTTAGTGTGCAAGCTAGGAAGTTGCCGAATGGACGGATCGTGCGATGCAGATAATGATTGTTATGGATGGTGTCACAACAACAGTGCTGGAAGGTGTTGTATCAAGAAGGGAAAGAAAGAGGGCCTATGCAACTGCAGTGGCTACTGTACTTCGTAACGTGGGGGCAAATACACTTGACAATATTGTGGCCTTAGGCCGATAATAGGATATCGTAGTATACGATGGTGGTAATTAAATGCACCTATAAGGAATATGCAATTTGTGAGTGACTGCAGCCTCCATTCACAAGGAGATGCGTTCGACGAATTATTAGCAATTATCGTACAATATGACCCTGGGTGTAGTATATGATCTATTTTTAGTGCTTCATTATAAGACACGCAGGTCCAAAATGAACTGTGTAGTGAAAAAGGCATTCTATCTAGTTAAAACGACAGTATAGATATAATCTACTGCTTGCCATGGCTAAAGC
Organism: Clavariopsis aquatica; assembly: GCA_013620735.1. Classification (NCBI taxonomy): domain Eukaryota; kingdom Fungi; phylum Ascomycota; class Dothideomycetes; order Pleosporales; genus Clavariopsis; species Clavariopsis aquatica. Next base: position 30,858 of record JAAZQE010000174.1, read on the forward strand.
GTAACACCTCCAAGCTTCCAAGGAAATTTTTGACAACTGAAGTATCTGGTAGTATTGTTCTAGAAACCATAAATCGATAGCATGCATGGGTTACTGGATAATTGATATGGAATGTTCCATTGATAATGGGCAGGCCTCTGGTAAGAAATCCCGGGGACATCTTGGTCAAATTTAGTTAAACTTGAGATGAGATATTCCATGGATGGAAAAGGCAGAATTTATATTTTTAAGCTGGTGATAGGCCGAATATTGGTTAAAGCCATGTTGGGAATCGGAAACAAAGGTAGAGAGGAGAGCTTTGACATGCTCGCTTGCCTCAATGACGTCACAACGGTGCTATCGATAATATTCAAAAGCTTGTTCTTGGCCCTTCCTGCACGTCTACACCGCATCTCCTTCATGAGAAGGTCACATTGCATTCTACAACAGTTGCATTCTCTAGTGATTACATTCGGCATGTCTTGGCTCAACCCCTTCCTGCTCCGGATGCGAACAATCCCTCCAGGCCTGATCTGCAAAATCAAAGCACGCCTTTTTCTTCATCAGGACAAGACCCAAAAAGTGCTAGAAATAGACTTATGCGGCCTCTTTTGGGAATGATTTCATCCAGAAAGACTTGACAAGAATGTTCACTCACTCGTATGTGCTTTAGTGTGGTGTGATGCAAACATCGTACCCAACCACACCACATCACCCTTTTCCCAAAGGCGCATCGCTATACAAAGATATAGTATAAAAAATGCTACAGTCAGCAAAACTTCTGCCTTCAACCTATCACGACATCACGCGATGTCCCGTTGTGGATGTGCGACCTTCCCGGGAAGCGGGTATGATCTTCGTAGCCGTTTAAACACGAGGCCTGAAGCCAAATTTTCCTAAATATGGAGAAACGAAGAACGGATCTGCATCCAAAAGGAGACTGATACGAACAAATACGAGGCCTCAAGACCCGAGAAACTATATCTGACTATTGCCTGGTGGTCCTCGTGGTCCTCGTGGACTGACGTTTGCGGGTAAATGACTGATTATAGTTCCCTATAATGTGCCGAAACCCCGAATCAAAGGATGTTGAGCAGCGGGAAATTTGGGCTTAGTGTCTACAAATATCGAATGGTACCTGTGATCAAAATATCAATGTCTTCACCAAACAATCCATTTTTTTTCGATATTGTACCAGTATCGATAATATCCAAGTGCGAGCCTCACCTAAGGCACCGAAGGAAGCATTGGCACTTTACCTAAATTTCCCCGCACACAGCCACGTTTACACGATTCGATGCAATCTACCCATCTATTGGAAATATCCCGAACGGGAGAAAATTTCATTGGCAATTGGTCGAGCATAGCATTCTATTACGTTCTGGATGGCGTGTTTGGATGTATAGGAAAGCGGTCTGGGGAAGTGTCAATGGTACCCATTATAGACAAAGGCATCATGTGAGCAATGAGGCGTTTGAGGGATCGATTGAATCTTCTATACCACGATCCTGTGGCGACTAATAATGCAACCCAGACTTGAAGTAGCCTGGCATCGTGAGTATAAAGACCTGATGTCGCTTTCTTTCTGCTGGGCCCTCAGCATTGAAGCATAACATTAGTTGTTCACAGAAAAGACCTTCAAACAACACTCTTACATCTCATTTAATCTACGCCCAGTCTGTAGAACTTTTGGCATTATGCGTTTCTCAATCCTGTCCGTTGTTGCGCTCGCATCTGCTGCTACTGCGGTGTCTGTCCAAACAGTGGGCAATGCTATCGTTAAGAATAACTCCAAGCAAACTTTTTATGCGTGGTCCGTCGGAGGCGCCATTGGGCCCAGACAAACGATTGCTCCAGGTAGGCCTCTTCTCTTGCTTTCTCTTTTCTCTAATACCAACTCTGCATTTAGGTGGCAACTACACCGAAGTCCTGCACCGTGATGCCACATCTGGTGGCATTGCTATCAAGATCACCAAGACCCCCGACGGTCTTTTCACGGGCGCCCCCCAGCAAATCTTTGCCTACTCGTTGGATGGTTCCCAGGTTTGGTACGATCTTTCTACTGTATTCGGCGACCCATTCAAGGGACAGCATCTTACAGTTGCTGCCCCGGGAGGGGGAACCATTGATTGGCCGGCGGGCACAAATCCGGGAGGCAGCCAGGTAAAGGTTGCTCCGAGTACCGGAAACGTGGTATTTACTGCGAATGCTTAAGGCAAAGCATCGTGGATGGGGTCTCGAGGCGGTAATGTCAATAGGGGGAACATGCCACACTCCTTTTTTTTTACGAATGATGAAGCAGGACAAGACCTTTAGGGGGCGAGGGGGAAAAAGAATATACATTCCTTTTCCATAGTATGAAAGACGAGAGTGAAACTAAACAAGAGAGTAATGGAATTAATCAATCCAAATATTAGCAGCATTGCGATTTTGCTCCAAGACTCTTCCCAAAGCTTGCACTGCGCTAATGCAACAGTTTGCTGTAGTGTAATCTTATCCCAGGGGACCTGAATTCGTAGGGTTCGTTGAAGCGTTCTAGTTCGCTTCCCCCTTGTTCTAGAAACGCATACTGCACAATCGTTGACCGTTTGACGGCAGTCTAGTTACATCGGGTGAGGAAAAGTGCAGAGAGCTGTCTGCGTGGGGGTCTGCCGTCTCAAGGCTGCAGCTACGGTCTCGAGACGAACCATGGTCTCCTGTCTCCTGCCCCATGCGGTAAGTATCCAGACGACTCCAGGTCCAGGGAGGCGGGCGCGCGCGTGGTGGTGAGTGGGTGTGCAAGTGAGTGTGTGGGTGTGTGTGGGAGAAATAGCCATGTATGCCGAGAGACGTGGAAGCCAGCACGTGCGCACGGGTTTCGCATCCCACCTGCCTAACTCTCTCTACCCTAACCCCATCGCCATTCTTTGCACTCTCTGTCCTGACTTCTGAACCACCTACACTCCCTCCTCTCTCCAGCAAGGCGCCGAGAAAGCATACGCAAGCAGCTGCAGCACGGCGCGCACTTGCACAACAGTGGCAGCGGTCAGCTGTGGGTCATGCCTCATACCTGAGCTCACCCCATCCATCCGTCCCGGTGTCGCCCAAGCCTCCACCAACGCGTAGGGCCTCGACGAAGCTCGCGGTCGGGAGGCTGCACAAGCAACTCCACGCATGACATCGCAGGCATCGGTTCAGATGGGCCTTTTTTCCAGCCACCGTGCCGCAATCTATGCTCGTATCTAGCGGTGGAGACGGCCAGTTTGTCGTCCACACGGAACGCTCCGCGCGCACTTGGATGTCATAGCGTATGGTTTTGCTATCTCCCGCGTCGCCAGGTTTTGCGCATCGTGGCGGTCGAATCGCCAGTGCCTCGCATATCTCCAATTTTGCCCTCGCACAACCAGCACAAGCGAAAGTGGGATGGCGGGCGATAGAGATCGCCTGATCAGACTCTGGAGCCGCACCCTGAGCTCCCAAGCCGGGCACGGTCAGCTACCCCAATTGTGCGACCGTGCGGGACTGCATAACGAGGCGTTGTGGGCGAGGGTTGCTGCAACAACGCGCAGCAAAAAGTGTGCGGGACGCTGGCGGGCGTGCGACACAAGAGCGGGCTGGCCTCGACTTTGAGGTCGGTCTGATATCACGTTTTAGCCGCCGTTTGTCGGGCGCGACATACTGCAGCTCCGGCACCAGTTACTGTAACAGCCTTGGCCTGACAGTGCTGTTCATGGAGCGGGGAACGGCTGTCCGGAACATTCATTGGCGAGCGCTTCTTGCATCGGTCTCCCTGTGCCGTGAGCCCTTATCATCCCTTAACCTGGTCTGCCCGGCATCACATTCACATGGCTGGGGAGCACGCTCGGGGCCACTGCAACTTTTTGGGCAAAGCCTCATTACTCGTTGCCAGCTAGGGACCGCCATCCTGTCGGAGCTCTTTCAGGAGGCCCGGCATGATTGGGTCCAATGGCCTGGTCCTGCAGTCTAGCCGAAGCCATGTCTTCGTCGCGATGCCGCCGCTTGCCACCCATGGGCCTCCCAAATGGCGGAGAGACCCTTGTGTAGCCAGCTATATGGGCCGACAAATCTGGCCGCGCTGACGTGCGACTGTCTTACATCCTTTAGTCTTTTGCCAGAACCCAGACTTTCGCTTTATTTCCCTCTCTCCTCCCAAACGTCAATAGTAGCCCTACCCCGCGATGAAGATCGACACCTCGGACCTTTGATCCAACGACTCTGTGTGCGCATGTCCAACCCCACTGATACCCAACAAGATGAGCGGTAGAACATTGACGAACGTCGTGAACGAGCAAACAGTTGCCTTGAATGCTCTGATATACGGCTATGCAGGGCACTCGCTCGTCACGCCACATGTGGCTCTCCAGCAGGTCTGGTGGACCGAGGAAAGAATTAACGAGAAAGTGACTAAGGACTTCGTCACCTCCCGGCTACGTCCAAACGAAAGGGAGCGGCTGCACAAGCCTGTGGGCTTTGGGGATCTCACCGACGACACATATATTGAATGGATACTAGAAAGGGCGAGAAGGTTGTTCCTGGTGCTGGCCGAGATTGGGGAGGCTGAAAAGATCTTTACGGCTGTTGAAAACTCATGGGATGACGACGATTTACCCCTTCAGATGGAAGACATCGAGCAGCTCTCGCTCTCAAACAGGCGCGATGCCCAGGCAGACTCGCGTTTCTACCACACCCAATTTACATTCCTGCTCCGCGTGCTACGCCAAGGCGTCCACATCGACTATGCGCCCAACGAGGAGCTACCTTTGGAATACGTCATGGGTCTCCCGCCTGCTGTCGCTCTCCAGAACTGGCCTCGGGTCCATTTGCCAAAGAAGCCAAACGAGGTGTATGTTCGGAGGAAATTTCCGCTAGGCAACAGCGAATCACCGAATGCATTTGAATCAGAGTATATCTTGGACGTTGAGAGTTCTCGGATGGTGGAGCACGAACACATTGCCCCTGTTTGGGCTTCATACACCGCAAAAGGAACTGGTTACATCTTGACGAACTTTGTAGGGCAACATACGCTGAAAACCTTCATCGACCATCGAAATCCAACCCAGTACCAGAGGCTGCCCAAACCGGATAGACGATATTTATTGCTCAATTGGCTCCATTGTCTTGCGGATGCGGTAGCCGTGCTTCACTTGAGTGGATTTTGCCATTCCTCTATACGGCCTTCAAATATTATCATCGATGAACACAACAACGTAGCCTTTAGCGATATTGGTAGCCTGGAAACATTCCAGAAGGACAAGAGGCCTGATCCAATGGATGTATACATATACAGTGCCCCAGAAACTCATGCCCCCAACCAGCCATCCGATTCCGAATTTGACATATCAGCACCCGCGCCCAATATCGGGGCTCCCCGGAAGCCATCTGTGGCTAGCAAAATTTCCACTGGTTCTGCTGGAAGTAATGGATCACAGCGCCAGAAGCTGACCAAGGTTCCCACAAACGAATTCTCGGGATTCAATTTTGGTTTTCGGAGGACCAAGCCAGCACCAAAGCCGCGGTCGCGTACTCATGACACGGAAAAGGCGGATGTTTTCTCGTTAGGGTGCGTCTTCTTAGAGATCATGACTTTCATGCTGAAAAAGAAGCCACATGAATTCGTCAAGCATCGCTCTTCGAAGCAGAACATAAACATTGGTGGCAAGAACCATCGCACAGATTCTTCATACCATGCCAACCTAGAGAGGATAGAGACATGGATGAAGGTTATCGAGGACGCTTCATTCGAACAGGACCACGACGCTTTTCGAGCAGTCCCTCACATCCTGAATCTGATTCGAGGTATGCTCAGCAGAGCACCCAGCATAAGACCAAACGCAAGGGATATTCGCGATCGACTTCTAGGTATCCTACTCCACTATACCGCAATACCTGATATTCACTGCGGTGACCATAAGCACGACATTGAACTTGCTGTATCTTCCACTGAGGGCTCGGACCGTGCCTCGACAATATCAAGTATATCAAGTATATCAACAATGTCAACAACGTCAACAATGTCGTCCTCCTCTCGGGCATCATCCATGTCATACTCGACAGTGAGCTCGGATGCCGACACGATTCGGCACTCCACATCATCCACCATGCGGGTATCCTCAATTCTCGATTCCTACACGGATCGGACGACGCTAGGCGATAGTGAAGATTCGGACGATGGTGAATCTATTCGTACGGTAGGAAGATCATTCACTGTGCCAGTCAAAAGTTTCTTCGACAGACCCATCTCCCAGAGATCACAGGGGCCTCCCCCTACACCCCCCATCTCGCCTACTTCTTCAAACGCGCCTCGATCAAGTCCAGTAGGTGTGACGGCGAACAAAGCCAAACCATGGAACAAGCCGCTTTTCAAGTTGCCTTAGGGAATGCTTTAGGTATTGTCGTGGTGAATATGAAGCAATGTGACTTAAGAAGGGAACGCTTCCGGAGCATCCGAGCCTGGGCCTTCGTTCCGATGCCAACTTCTCAACAAAGCTAGATATCCCCCAGGTTGAGTAGCATCTCACCTGCACTATTTTGATTCGCGTTAGGCTCCCAGAATGGAGTTGACGTTTGCCGGGATCTGCAAGGTCGCCCGAAGGCCGTAGATCTGGGGTAGCTCGGGCGTTGTAGCTCTAAGTTCCTCCCCGGCCGATCTTGGATGGGTGCTCGGCGTGCAGGAATGCACAGGGCTGAGACATTGAGGAGAATAATGGAGCAGTCGTTGGAAGGTCTCATATGGTGGTACATGGATGCACGAAAGCGTGAACGGCGTGGTTTAAAGATCTGCAACGAGATTTGCGGCTGCAGTACCACTAAATTGCCGACGCAGAAAGATATTGGAGCCCAGGATGACGTAGATCAACTCGGTCCCAAGTTGATGGATCAACGGTTTTTCGAGCTTGTTACCCGATGAAGAAGGTGCTTGATATTCTGTTGGCACGTGCGCTCGTGAACTGCACGTCACGTGTATCCCTCGGCTGTTACTAAGGAATTTAGATTGCGGTAGAGCGGGGCTTGCATCCATCGTTCGCTCGCTGTGCCCAAGTCTTGTCTTCCTTAGCAGTGAGTTGTTAGCCCTTTTTGCTCTATTCTAGCACCATTTTTTGCTCTTGTCAGCACATGATACGTCACAGACCCTGGAGTACTAACACAACGTCTCATAGCGAAGTGCCACCAGTCTAGAGCAAAGCTATATAGAGAGTCAAGAGGATGAGGAGAGTCTGTGAACCCCTGCCTCAATCATTTTCGCCATGCATGGACAGCTCCCTGTCCAGTCCACGCAGTTTGCGCACGCTCAACGGTCAACTGACAGGTACTTGCATGGCGAGGAACTGCCGTACGTACCTGGAAGTTCTTTTCCACGCGAAAGTCATTGCTGTAGTTTCCCAGATGAAATCTCCATGTTAGTTGTCAACATGAGGACGAACAGCCCGTACAGATCCTGAACCGCACTGCAGTATAAATGCTCCCGCCGATCATAGCCGAATAGGAGCAGGGAGGGGGGACCAAGCTATCATCGATGACTTCCGGGACCGTTTGCCTTGGTTACGGAGACTTTTAATATCCGATATTCCCACAACACCCCCTTGCAGCCGTCATGCACCTCGAGCGTTTTCGCGCTACCTCCTACTGCTCCTTCCAACCCTTCACTCTGCATTCCATTTCCTGGTGACCTTTTACACCATGGGTCTTTGCGACTGTCTTCCAATGAGCGTTGCGAAGGGTGGTCATGGGAACTGCGGAAGGTGACCACGAGAATCAGTGAGGTTGAGAACGTGAATGGAAAAGCCTCACGTTCACAAAGATCGACAGGCTGACGCCACCAAGCAAGATCCCGCCGCTAATCTCCCCCGAGGGGATGCGGGGCCCCAGGTCTGTCTTTTCCCTATATATATTTGCGACCTCTCAGTTGGTTCCCCATGTTGCTTGTTCTGCCCTTTCTTCTCCTATACTTTAAGGCCACACGGGCACCGGTACAGCCGTTCAAAATGCTCCTCCTAATACCATTCCTCTCTTGGCTCTTACCTATACAGGCCCTTGCTTTTAGCACTAGTAGAGTTGGCCAACGTGACAATGGGACGGACTATATACTCAAGAAGGGTCCCCTAGACACGCCGTGGACCGAGAAAGTCGGCACCAACCCATGGCCCGAATACCCCCGACCGCAGCTTGCTCGTTCAGATTGGAAGAACCTAAATGGGGTTTGGCGATATCAGAATGCAACAGGCAACGAAATCAATGTCCCACCGTTTGGGAAATCACTAGCCGATCCCGTGCTGGTTCCATTCTGCTTAGAGAGTGCTCTCTCTGGTACAATTCCCTTGACCCCCATCATAGCTTACACTCACTGTTTTCATAGGCGTTATGGGCTCTTATCACATATACAGCTGGTACCAAACAACCTTTGATGTCCCGTATTCTTGGACTACTGGGAACCGTGTTATTCTCAACTTTGGAGCAGTAGACTACGAAGCTACTGTGTTCGTCAATGGCAAGCAAACCACTTTCAATCGTGGTGGATATTGGTCCTTCAATGTGGACATTACAGATTACCTTAATACTAACGGTACCAATGAGCTGTGTGTTTGTCCGATATGCTTTTGAATTCGCTATAGCTTACATTACTTTTGTAGACTTGTTTGGGTATACGACCCAACAGACAGGGGGTCTATTCAGATTCCCATCGGAAAGCAGACTCTACACCCGTCGCACATTTTCTACACTCCCTGTAGTGGTATTTGGCAGTCCGTGTGGCTGGAATCAGCACCGGCAGATCATATTACCAAGCTCGATCTTAGCGCCGATATGCATGGCAAAGGTTACCGTTCCACCCTAACATCCTTGAATCTCTGCTCATAAATCATTCTCAGTTAACGTCACAGTACACAACTCTGGTAGTGCAAGCGTGCCGGTCGAAATCACAATCTACAACCCGCACTCCAATAACGCAAAAGCTACTGCCAATGGAATCACGAATACGGCATTCCAGTTCACTGTTGATGCGCCAGATCTCTGGTCACCAAAGTCGCCTACTTTATATAACATTACTGTAAAGATGGGAAGTGACACTATTCAGAGCTATACGGGCTTCAGGACGATTTCACGGGGCATAGTCGAGGGTGTAGAGCGGCCGCTTCTAAATGGAGAGTTCATATTCTTGTTCGGCACCCTAGATCAAGGTTTCTGGCCTGACGGCATCTATACACCGCCGAGCCGAGAGGCCATGATCTATGATATCCAGGCTTTGAAGCGAGTGGGATACAACATGCTGCGAAAACACGTACGTCTCGGCCTATTTGGGGCGGGTCCAAACCAAGACATCAGAAACGTTCTAATTTCGGAGTCAGATCAAAGTTGAAACCGCGCTGTTCTACCAAGCCTGCGACGAGCTCGGGCTCATGCTTATTCAAGACATGCCCTCCCTCCGCACTGGTGTCCCCGTAGGCCCAGAACAAGCAGACTGCAATGTCCACACGAAGCCCCTGGCCAACGTTGAAACGCAGCGGGAATTCAATCGACAGCTTGCTATTCTAATCGAGCAGCATAAGAGCTATCCCAGCATCGTCACCTGGGTGAGTATCTCGCTCCACCCAAACCCCTCCGTCCCCCAAAATCGTACGCTGTTTTTCATTTGTGTGAAGTTAGCTGATAAGATTTGGATGTAGGTTATTTACAATGAAGGCTGGGGCCAAGAACACGACGCAGCTTATCCCGAGTTCGAGCTAACAGATATGGTGCGCTCGCTGGATCCCACACGTCTCATCGACTCGGTGACAGGATGGTTTGATCACGGCGCAGGAGACTACCACGTACGCTAGCAATCTTCTTCCGATCCATCGTTCGGTCGTAGCCGCTGACTCACCACTACAGGATAACCACCACTACCCCGATTCGCAATGCGGCACGCCCTGGTACTCTCTCCAATCGACACCCTACGACCCCCGGCGCATTGCAATCCAAGGCGAATTCGGGGGCATTGGGCACAACGTGTCCATTGAGCACCTGTGGAACGTTCAAAAAGCCATCGACGGTATCAACGGCACGTATGAGATTGACGCTACGCTCGACGTGTGGAACGAGCGGGCGCACTTCCTGCTTTCGGAGCTGAGGGGCCAGGTGGAAAAATATGCGTGTTCCGGGGCCGTGTGGACACAGACAACGGACGTCGAGGGCGAGGTCAATGGCATGTTGACGTATGATCGTCGGATTAATCGCATGGACCAGGACCAGTGGAAGAGGGACATCCAGGCGCTTTATGATACGGCGGCCAAGAGGGCAAATGCGACGACTGCTATGCCGCGATTGAAGGGCGTTGGCGAAGGATTGCTGGACGGGGAATAGACGCAACTGGGACCTGGGCAGGGCAGGGAAGGCAGGATGGGGCGGGTATACAATACGATAACAATTAGAAAAGGGCTTTTGTCCTAGCGTACCGACAAATTAATTCCCCCCATGAGCAGTCTTCATCACCAGGTGCTTACATGGTGTGGACATGTGCAACTTTGGTGTCACGCCACTACCATGCAACCGGGCACAACACCCACGTCCCCTCACCCCCCCTTCCCTTCTTCTCCCCGACAAACAGGCCACCAGTCAGCACACCACTTTTGGCACCACTCAACAGCACCACCATATCCACGCACTACTACAGTATACAAGTACAAGGCACACGAGCTCACCAGCTTTCAACACAAACCTAGACACCATGGCCACGCCACGCCACGCCACGCCACACAAGACACACCAGTCAACAGCACAGTCAAAGTCGGAAGAATCATCCAAGTTAGGCCTGTGGAACCACCACGTGATGGCGCAGTGCACACCACAGTCACACACTGGCCTCGTGGGGGTCGGGGTGATATACTGTATTGTAAGCTAGGCAACAGTCGAGGACTTTGAGATCACAAGGTGCTATCATTGCCCCCCTCCCCCCCCCCGCAGATGAGGTTGCATTTATATCCTGCGCTGTGGTGATTGTGGTTGTGATGATGATGATGGTGGTGGTTACTTACTCCAGGTCGACCTCATCTTTCTTTCGCGGTACTGGAATTCACTTCCCATTGACTTGAATCCGTGCTCTCTCCACTCCACTCCTCTCCACTTCGCTCCTTCTTCTGCGTTAAGGATGTACAACACTAATTATTCAATTCTTTCCCTTTCCTTTCTGTCTCGTCGACGGGATCTCTATCTTTAAACCCCCCTTCTATATTCTCCCCTTCCCCTTCACTCCGTCCTACCCTTATCTTTTTTTTGGATATCCAACTTCACACACTTGTACACTCATTACCAGGATTATTATGCATCCTCATCCCTCTCTAGCCCACGACTACCTAGTTGACCTCAAACTTAATCCACCCACACGCCTTTCGCCATGGGGGGGGCCCCCCCTAGCCATTGCTGCACTTCCCTGAACCTTGGTCTCTTTCATTCTTTTCTTTTCCTTCCTTTTTGATTTGTGTTGTTATTCAGTATTTCCAAAAAAAAAACGAAAAGCCACATGATATTATGATCCCCCTTTTGCTCCCTCCTGACAAAGACACAAACTCGGGTAGAGGGACCATCGCAGCGCATCAACCTTATTGTGCATTACTCATTCTTTTTTTTTTTTTCGTTTGTCAAAAAGAGTCATACATGGCAAAGAAATACTCGGGAATTTCAATCGCCTACACTTTCGGCATTCGCATCCGGGATCTCCACCCCCTCGCCTCCTTATTCCTAACTTTTTTATCCCTCACCGACCGACATCCAAGTATCCCCTTTCCAGACCAACACTTACTCTCTGCTATTTGCAGAACAGCTCCAGACCGAGATCGACACGCACTCTCTCTTCACCTTATCCCTACACGTTTGAAAGAGGTCGGTAATTGGTTGGTTTTATGGTTAGTTTTATTAGAAGAGACGGGATTTATTTGCATTTGGGGTCTTGGCGTATGTGGAAATGGTATATAACTGGTCACTGGTCACTGGTAACTGGACAGTATTTGTTGTAATGGTGTTGTTGTTGCATTTAGGGCGATTCGGAATTTTGAACATTGTCTTTGAAGAAGAAAGGGATTCAAACTTCTTGTCAAACAGCTGTAAATCTATGGATAGAAGAATATTGTACCATGGACATACAATAAATAATAGCTCTACACCCATCTTTCCACGCCATGCTTCCCTGATTCATTCCAACGCAAACACACATGCAACGCTATAGTGTACTATGCTGTGCTATGCTATGCATCCAAGATTCGTGGAAGCAAAGAAAAAAAAGAAAGGAAAAGAAAAAAGAAGGGGGTATATGTACCAGCCAATCCGCCATTTCCACATTACCACTCACCAAACATTATTTATCATTACATCCACCAAAAGAAACCCACCAATACGGCGACAAGAGCGAGTCCCATGCCTCTCAACTCACGCCCGGGACTCCCCGGTACGGCTCCCTTTGTTCCGGCGGAATTGGCAGCGCCTGTCGCTTTTGGGGCGGTACTCCCCGTCGCCGTGGGCGCATTACTCGCCTGGGCGTTAAATGTCTGTCCAAGCGTGGGCAGCGCGGCAGAACCTGTGACTTGCCATATGCTAGCTGTGAATCCAGGACAAGCAGGGGCCGTCAAGCTAGGCTTGTACGCCGATTCTTTAATGCCGGACGGGGACACACTCTTCCAGACATCGCTGAGGAGGCCGAATTCCGGTTGGAGCGGAATCGGCTTCCCGCTGCGAGGAAACCCATCTGGTGGGGCGCCGGGGGAAGACGGATCAACTTTTTCGCCGTACTTGATGATACCGTAGTTGTTGGCTTCTTCGATCCACTCGTAGATGATGGATCCTGACCAATAGGGCGTCATTTGATCACCAAAGATGGCAATCTGGTCTTCAAACAGGCGCGGCCGAACAGTTTGGCATCCCGTCTCACTGAAGAAGATTGGAACGTTGTAGGTCAGGATTTGGTTGGTCAAGATCTCGTAGCCGGAGCTCTGGAATGTGACGTTGCCGCACCATTCGTAGGCGTTGAGGGCGTAAAAGTCGATTGCCTCGCTAGAATTGTCACCACAAGAGAGGTAATTTTGAAGGGTGGGGCGGAGATCGGAGATGTCGGCGGCTGAGTAGCCAACGGGTATCTTGCGGTAGTTGTTCTTGTCTCTGTAGGCTTTCATATCGCGCGCGGCGGCTTTGACGTAGGGTGCGGCCACGGAGCCGTTGGCTGTATACTAGATTAGACTTTTGTCTTGATTGACAACGGATGGGGGAGGAGGGGGCGTACATGTAGTCAGCACCTCGTTTCCAACGAAGAAACCCGCCAGATTGTCATACTGATGAAATTCATCCATGACGGCGCCAAAAGCGTCACGCTGTGAGACATTCCAATGCGCGCTATTCTGCTCAATCTGGGTATTGAACGTGTCCAAATCCAGCCAGATATAGATGCCGGCGTCCTCGAAGGTCTGCATGCACTCTTTGTGGTCGACAGAGGGGTCCACGTGGTAGACGCGGATCGAGTTTGTGCCAATGGTCTTCATGAGGGCGGCGTCGAGGGCGCATTGCGTGTTGTCGATGAGCGGGTCGTCAGGGACAAGCTGGTAGGCGATACCTAGGAGGCGTTAGTGGTGTGAGATGGGAGAC
>JAAZQE010000175.1:0-44396 GCA_013620735.1 Clavariopsis aquatica
AAAGACAATGAAGCAAATAACCGTAATAGCATTACAACAGGCTTGGAAGAGCGGGACACGGCGCCGAGGCTGAGCATTGCAGGCCTTAACTTATCGCCCCATGGGAAAAACGACAACAGCAAGAACTCAAATTTTCGAAACCACAAGACAACCGTTATCAAAACACAACTGCCCCAGCCGTGTGCCAGAGGGTCGGGGCTTAGCTTCCGTCATTGTAATATTGGATTCTTCACTAGTATTTAAAACGCGGCGTTATTAGTTTGTGGGAGATCTCATATTACATTCATGCTTCAGCTTCTATGAACTGAGGGATATTAATGCGGACGGAAGTGACTGCAATTCATTCAATGTGGACTGCCAGTGCGCGGCTTCGGTAGACGCTGCCGGCCAGACCCTCGTCCCATTCTACACGCTCAACCTCCACTAGCTCTCAGGCTTTTCTCTCGGCCTATGATAAAGGACAATCTGCTCTTCTGATGCCTGTACTTCACTCTCCTTGGCCGGCCGGGCCGTGAGGCCTAACTTTTGGCCCGTTTGTCCTCAGCCTGTTGGCGCTCCTCAGCTGGTACTTATCTCCACTTTCTCCCCTCACGTTGAAGAGCAAGTGCGACCTGAACCGCTGATCAAAATATAGAGAAAGCGACATCAACCAAGCGCGGCCGCGAGTCGACTCCGCTAAACACGACCAGGCTCTGCCTGCTGTTGCTCCACGGTGGTGGGGTCCGTGGGCTGTCGACGCTTTACATCCTGAAAGGGTCATGGCGCGACTGAACAATCAACGTCAAGATACCGGTCTTCTTCTGTAATGCCGTGCGAGGTGTTCGACCTCATCGGCAGCGCAAGCATGGGTGGGTGTGTAAGCAACCATCTGGACGCAATACGTAGCTAACAAAACAAGACGAATCGCTATTATAGTAGGCCAGCTCGAGATGGACGTAGATGAATGCATCTCAGCATATAGCAGAATAATGAAGGCTGTGTTTAAAGAAGAGTTACGCTGGCTTCCTATAAGCTAGAGAGGTAAAGTAAAGGCGCAGTTTGACTTAAAAAAACTAAAAAGCACTATTAAGGGGAGGATTGATATAGATTAGGAGGACCACTCAAATACTTTTACTTCCTAACACCACTAGCGTGTATATAAGGCATCCCTCAACCCCGATAGCTTGATATCTTCTACAATACACTTTTTACTTTACTTTCTTCAACATCCAGGGTAAACAACCCCAATCCGCTGGGATAAAACTTTTATGTGCTTGAAAATGGGACTATATTAATAGTTGGTCTTGCGCCGCTGGGCTGTGCCAGTTGTTGTCTATTAGAAATTGGAAAGGGTGGCGTGGTGCATGTGGCACAGTAATGTACACGAACGCCATTCAAGTGCACAAGTGCATCACCAGCTGGTTTCTAGCGTTACTCCCTCATACCTTTCCTGGACTAGTACATGTCACCTTATTGGAGGAGGGACTCTTTTGGTAAGCTAAGTATACTCACAATCCTCAGGCCTAGAAGGCCGTGCACCCAATGGATGGACGCTAGGCAAGAGCAGGGATACGGTAACGCGTTAACCGTGATTATATGCGGTAGATCTCGTTACCATGAACTGGAGGACTGGGAACACAATAACCACAATCCTTAGCAAGCAACAGGATAAATCCGCTCCATTTAAGTACCATGTCGGTCCCTTCCTGAATGAAGCACGTCCTCAAACCTCACGTTGACCTTGCTTACATATGACCTGCTAATTGCTCACACTCAGGCGGCATCAGCTTTCCACATTTTCTTCATTTATCCTTACGTTCGCCATTCCACTTTCTTCACTATGGCTCTCCTCGTTGCATGTATCACCATCGCTTTGTTACCTGCCGCTCTCGTAATATGGACGGCGCAGTCTCTCGCCAGCAATCGTCTGAAAGCCAAAGCGATCGGCCTTCCCTACCTCGTCCGTTGGATATCCCCCATTAACCCCTTTTGGCTTCTTTGGGGTAGTTCATATGTTCGCCTCTGTCGTCGATTTGGAATTGCAACAGAAACCCTCACACGTATCTACTCCTATGGCTGGGAAGCCAATGAACGTGCTAAGATCCATGTTGAGTTTGGAGACGCATTTGTAGTAGTCCATCCTGGCGGCATCCAACTCTGTGTATCCAGCCCAGAAGTCATTTATGATATTTTACAACGGCGAACTGATTTTCGGCGCAATATGGAGGAGTTTGGCGTGTTGAATGTGTATGGAAAGAATCTTTCTACCACAGACGACAAGGAATGGCAACGACACCGCAAAATGACCGCTGTGACATTCACCGAGACGAATAACGAATTGGTATGGCAGCAATCCTTATCCCAAACTAAAGGCATGCTGGACTACTGGACACGATCAACTGAGTCCATACGGTCTACCCATAAAGATTCGAAAATCTTCACCCTCAATGTTCTCGCTGCGACCCTTTTTAACAAAGTATACCCATTTGATGCTCCAACAAAGGCCAAGGCACAACAAAATACAGACAACAAATCTTACCAGTACCGAGAATCACTATCATCCATTCTATCCTCTATCATCCAGATCTTTATCTTCGGCGAGCAAGGACTTCAAGCTTGGTGGTTACCAAAGTCTTGGAACGAGGCTGGGGTTGCCATGTCAACATTTCGTTCTTACATTCTTGACTTGATAAATGAGGAACGAAGCTATCTTTCGCAAGGCAAGACTGATCACCAACACCTCGTGGCACGCTTGGTTCGGGCGTGTGAAGAAGGGAAACCGGAGAAGGAGGACACCACAGTTAACGTGAGCAAAGTAATGAAACTTACCGAAGAAGAGATAATAAGCAACCTCTTTGTTTACGCCTTTGCAGGCAATGACACAACCGCCATTGCCATCACAAATCTCATCATACATCTCGCTGCCAATCCCTACACCCAAGAGTGGATTGCGGAGGAAATAAATTTTTACTTAACCAACGATGCGAGCGATTCTTGGACCTATGATAACTTCCCCAAATTGAAACGCTGCACTGCAGTCGTGGTAAGTATACTCAACTTGCAAGATCAGAACAGGTACAGAAACTAAGATTGACGCTCTGTAGATGGAATCTCTTCGGATTTGCCATCCATTATCGCAATTGGTAAAGACCACGAATTCAACCTCCCAACCTCTCGAAGTCAACGGAATAACATATATTTTGCCACCCGAAACAGCCATACACTGCTCTCTTCCAGCGCTGCATACTCATCCCCGTTATTGGGGGCCTGACTCCATGGCTTGGAACCCCCAGCGCTTCATTGACAGGGCCGAGTCAAACGTTACACCGAGTGAGGATAACAAGCAACCATTTTTAACCGAAGTTCTTGCAGCAGACACCTCTGAACATTTCATGCCGTGGGCGTGGGGCCAGCGTGTATGTCCAGGCAAGCGATTTTCCCAAGTTGAACTTGTTTCTGCGCTAGCCGCGCTTTTTAGGGATTGGAGGGTTCAGCCTGCCTTAGAAAAGGGAGAAACGCTGGAACAGGCCCAGAGTAGGATCTGGGAGGCTAGCTTGGTAGTTGATCACGAGGGTCACATGTTGCATGAGATGGTTAACCCTGAGGCCGTTGGCTTGTGCTGGCGACGAAACAAGCCATCTACTTGACGAAAGCGTTATTAGCAGTCACTGATAGTACGGCACTTAATAGTGCATTCGAATGCGACATATCCCTGTAGTTTTTAGGGTTATACCATCTTGACGTAGCAAGTAAATTCCTGAGATGCGGTCAATGAATGTATCCCCTCCCCAGGCAAACAACGTCCTTGGTTATAGATTTCTCAAATTCTTGTGGCACAGAAACTTAACCATTCTTGGAATTCTTCTACAATGACTTTGTTAAATCTTAGATTGTTACTGTAACTGAGGGAGCATTCTCCGATGAGAAATGGCCCCTTCGAATTCTAATAATGGAATCTTTTGTCTAGGGTATCCAAGAAATCTGGATCACTTGTATTACGGTAGATGCTAGGATACCGGTAAGTGGAGCCTACGAATCTAGTTTAGCGGGTTTCTGAACCCGGATATATGGCCTGCACAATGGTATTGTGCTGTGCCTTCTAGGAACAAAATATACATCATTATATATCGGAGACCGTAGGGTGAATGAGACAGAAACTTGTAGCTCAGCATCGTCCCATTCAAGGACAATTGGATCCCGACATGATTGACGCGCTATTTCCATGTGACCCTGCCTCATATGTGCATGCAGCGCATTATTTACAGTAGACAGAATATTCTAGCAATTAAAAAGTGTGTAATCTAACAGAATAAGCTGATGCCGCAAAATGGAGAAATTCCAGCTTAGAGATACTGCCTCAATTAGAAGCATAAAATATGCGCCTGCGTGCCACACGTCATGGGGCTCGGGGGGAGGTTCAAGAACAGCAGCATTCAAGGATGTTTTCTGGTGTCTCTCGATATAATATATAAGGAAGTGGGCCCACCTATTCATAAATCCTTGCACAACTTCCTCGGCCTAAGCGTTGAGTTCACCTCACATCTTGTTAAGGAAAAAAATACTCTTCGATTTTATATAAGGTATTGCTGGCTTATATACTTTCTAGCTGGTCATGTCGGGTTTGAAAGCGAATCCATACGATACACATGGCACACCATCATTATTATGCAGATACTCCGTCAAGTACCAACGATTTCAGTCCCGTAAGTTCGACAAAAACAGTAAGACGCATCATATACAAAATCCACAAGGATTTTAGCAAAACTCTTCGTTGTTTGGAGTGCCTCGATGTACATGACCAGAACACAAATAAATAATCTTGTGAGAAAAAGAATATATAATAGAGCCCATGGGATAAGAGAGTAGTAAAGTATACGCTGTTTCTTTCAGGAGGTTGAAAAGAGCACGAATGCTCAGATTCCTTTCAGCTTGACGGTACAGAATGGGCTATTTCATCTTCGCAAACACCCGCTCAACAGGCCAACGGTCATACCGATCAACAATTAATTCGCCTTTTGCTTACTTCATTACATCAAATGCAGAGGGTCTGTTTCTCTTGCCACTTCACAAGGTTGATATGGACATGACTCTAATAGGCTGCAACGTGGGTTATGGTAGATGTATGTATACACTAAGAGTATATCGCGCCACTTCGTATTGTGATCCGCTCGGTGTTCCAAAACAAATTCAAGGATCCATAGGATACGCTCTTGCCCCTGGAATTCTTCTTGCGGGAATCTTCGAGACCGAATCCGCTAGATGGCTGTGAGTGTTAAATCTGTTCTTAATCTTATCTTCATCGTTCTAACCTACCATAGGGACGATACAACGCAATTCCCTCAAGGCTTTCACCTTCTCCGATGGTTCTTGCATTCCTGCTGGGCCCTTTGTTGTTGTAACCCAAAGAGTAGTTATGCTGGACCCAGAGCGCCATCAGAAA
This sequence comes from Clavariopsis aquatica, assembly GCA_013620735.1. Classification (NCBI taxonomy): domain Eukaryota; kingdom Fungi; phylum Ascomycota; class Dothideomycetes; order Pleosporales; genus Clavariopsis; species Clavariopsis aquatica. The sequence continues at coordinate 5,420 of JAAZQE010000175.1, forward strand.
GCCACAACATTTGATCCGTCTCGCTTCATGCGATGTGAAATTGGATCTAGATGCAACCACTGCAAAATCCACAGATGTGAATTGGAATTACACATTCTGGGGATCAACAGAAAAGAGTTGGTAAATCTCACCCTATTTTAATCACAGCTGTTCGTGGATACTTTACTAACTGTAGTCCTACTAGCCCAGGCCGATAGTACGCATCTTACGCACTAAAGTATGTCTTCGTGCACCTAATTATGAATTACAACTTTGAAATAGTTAGCCACGATGCCCCGACGTCTTTCATTTGGACTACCGCAGTTGTACCAAGACCTGATATATACATTTCACTACAAAGAGGGGTTTAAGAGATGTAAAAAAATACTAGAGGCCATAGAAGATAATCTGTACTATATCTCCTTTCTTATATATTATCTGCTATTGGACTAATATTAGACTATTATGACTTTGTAAATGACTATATTATTAAATATAAGAATAGTTATATTATAGCCCTAAGCTTGGCCAGTCTTTAGTCTAACGATTTAGCTATATAAGGCTAATTCCCATTGCCTATGTATGTTCTGGAATGTAACACTATTATACTGTAATAATAGTTGTCTCAGCAGTTTTAATGCTAGGTGAACTTGCTGTAACCTTGATTGGTCCCCGTATCCCACTTTTCGCACGCACAATGGCAACAGCTAATCCACCAAAGACATTCCTACTCGCGGACGGAAATTCGACTAGGTCGGTTGGATCTCCATTATCTGTCGCTACGAGCTCTCCTGGGCCAGATATAGAGAACGTGATTTTGTTGCTTGCTGTTGGGACCAGATTTCCGTTGACATCTAGAACTTTGACGGTAATGAAGCTCAAATCAAGGCCACCTGCTACGATTTTTGCTTTGTCGGGTAACAATTGCAGACTGTCTGCTTCTCCAGCTGTACTAACTGTCTTACTCGCCCACTCCTTCCCATCTTTATACGTAACCACATGAAGGGATCCAGACGCATACACAACATCATCCCACCTGAACCGGTATGTAAAATCCACCTTTTTCTGGCGCCCCATTGACTCCCCATTCACAAAAAGCTCGGCCTCATCAGCAGCGGTGAAGACATGAACAGGTGTAACCTTACCCACACGATCCGGCCAGGTCCAATGAGGAAGAATATGCACCATTTTCAACTCTGGCCTCCACCTTGCCTGATACAAGTAAAATCGGTCTTTCTTGAAGCCCGCCAAATCAATGAATCCAAAGTACGAGCTCCGTGCATCATAGTAAGGTGTAGGTTCGCCGAGATAATCCCAACCAGACCACACAAATTCACCTGCTACAAAAGGATTCTTATCTTGTGTTGCAAAGACTTTGTCAGGCGAAGATCCGAAATCTGCACTGTAGAGTTCGTATGCGCTGACATATTTTGTGGTCGAATTTCCACCACTGGTGTCATTTACGGGCGCACTTATGCCATCTGTTACTGGGAAAAGATATGTGCCTCGAGTACTAAGTGCTGCGGCAGTTTCGCTACTCAGGATCATCTTTCCAGGGAAGGCATCGTGGAATGCGCCGTACTGTGGTGATACCTTCCTGCCATTGGTAAGATGGGAATAGGCTGGGGCATCCCGGATTCCTTCTCCTTGATAGTTGAGACTAATGAAATCTAGAGCTGCTGGAAATGGCATTGTTGGTTCTGCCGCGTTCATCGATGCCGTTACTTGCCGTGTGAGGTCCTCTTCGCGAACCACTTGGTGCAGTTTTTGCGCTATCGCAGCGCCAGATGCACCGGTAGTCTGCTCACCAACTTCGTTCCCTATACTCCAGGCGATGATAGAAGGATGATTTCGATCGCGTCTCAAAAAGGATCGCAAGATCGGTTCCTGCCATTCTGTAAATGTCAAGTGCATATCGTAGGGCGTCTTCTGCAGCTCCCACATATCAAATACTTCGTTCATGACTAGGAAACCCATCCGATCTGTTAGATGGAGCAACTCTGGTGCAGGGGGATTATGTGACATCCGCACGGCGTTGCACCCTGCTTCTCGTAGAACTTCTAGTTGTCGTTGGGCGGCTCGGGTGTTGAATGCAGAACCAAGTGCGCCTAAATCGTGGTGCTGGTTGACCCCTTGGATACGAACGTGCTCATTGTTTACCAGTAGGCCTTTATTTGGATCGTAGGTTATTGATCGGATTCCAAAAGGGGTCTCGAAGGTGTCGATGGTTTTGTTATCGCTGTACAGTCTTGTGACAGCGACGTACATATTCGGCGTTTGTTTTGGTGGTGGCCCCCATAGTTTAGGATTCTTCAGCCTCAAGGACCCATTAACTAGCTTCTTTTCACCTCCTGTGAGATTGGTAATTGTGCGTGGGAATGTTGCAACTCTTTCTCCTGTAGCGTCGTTGGCGTAGATATCAGTAGCCACCTCAATCTTCCGGCTACTATTCCCAGTATTCACTATCTGAACAACCGTTTCCAGAATCGCTGAATCCACGGAAACCTCCCTTGAAGTAATAATTGTTCCCCACTGCTCCACATGGACCTTGTCAACCTTCGTAAGCCACACATTTCGGTAGATCCCCCCACCTGGATACCATCTTGAGGAATTCGTCGGGTTGTCTAAGCGAATAGCCAGTACATTTTCTTTCCCGGGTTCGATGTATGGTGTCAAATTAAGTCGAAACGAATTATACCCATAGGGCCAACCTCCAACGATTTTCTCATTGAGCCACACCATTGCATATGACATGGCGCCATCAATATCGAGATATATGGACTTAGACTTGTCGCTGGGTTTCACGGAGAAGGTTCGCCTATACCAACCCACTCCTTGTACGGGGAGCCGTCCCATGCCGCCGCCGATTGGGACACCATACCCGGCATAGAAAGGGCCTTGTATTGCCCAGTCATGGGGCAATGTGACCGGTAACCAGTCTTTATCATCGAATGTCTTGAGTGCTTGTGTGGCTAGCGTTTTCGGCTCACCAGATGGGCGCTGGTATTGCTTGGTGGGGTCATTGATGAAATTGTTTGCTGAAGGAAGGATCCAGGACTTTAGCACTTCATGATCAGTCCCATTGACAATGGTATCATAAACCACGTTATCTGGATTTGTTTCTGTGCGGTGGAATTTCCAGTCTGTGTTGAAACTGATGCATTCGCGGCCTTGGGTCATGGGCGTTCCCAATATGATGTTTGCTGCATTAGCTTCTGTGGGCGTAGAGAGGAATAACTGAAGCAAGACATGAAAGGTGGGCCAGCAGCCCCTCAAAAGTGTGAATTTGCCCATTGCCAATGGTGCTGGGAAGTCGCTCAACCTAAGATGTTCTTCTTCTCCTTGTATTGTAAAAATAAGTTCTTCATGTCCCGGAATTTTTGTATTAAGGATGAGGTACTTCCAGGAAGTCCCGCAATTCCACGAATGAGAGTACAAACTAGTAATACTTCTTACCCCTGCATGTTGTGAGATTTAATATCGTGATGTTGATCTATGCGGGGATGTGCTGGAAGGAGTTACCCCGGAATATTACCGAGGCACCAAATTAACCGTAGCTTTGGAAAATATCGTAGGCAAATTGGAATGCGCTGCTGTGAGTGATTGAACAGTGAGCGTAGACGCAACTACAAGCATTCACCTAATTGGGTGAAAAGTATGCACAAGTTTCATTGGTGTAGATTCACCTTGTGTAGTTAATCCTCGTTGAGGTATACTAACAGACACGCGGTGTCACTGAGGATCTGCTCAGTTGCGTTTGCTGTATACTGCCCTTTCAGCCCACATATATGCATCTTAAGGCTTTAAGTTCATTACAGCGGTACCATAGTTTTGTTCTGAAAATTTACTTGCTCAATGTCCCGGGGTTACAGGTCTTCACTAAAAATATCTAGAGTCTCCTTCCTCCTTGAAGGCGTTTCTGATACGTTGAATTTCTTAAACGAGAATTTGGCATAACAGATGGTTTTTGGCCAAATTTCATCGTCTTTCAGGGGTCGGAGGTAATCATTATAACCTATTGAATTTGCAGGTTTCGAATAACTATCTATTAGGGTTTCAGTGACATTACTAGGCTGCGATTTGGCGGAGAGATAGTGACGTCTCTGAATTCATCTTGACCGAAATCAATCACATGATTAAATGGAGGCAGTTGGTATTATATAAATTAGCGTGTTTTCCCTGAATATAGGCCTTAGGTATACTTACAACCTGACCCACTCCAAATGGACACAACTCGATCTTCTTGTTCTTCCTAAAGCTCTCCTATCCTTTTTTTGATTCAATTTGAATGTAGATCCATTTTAGTCCCTGTAGCGCTAATTTTCTTTGTCTTTAATATGGTGCGAAAGAAGCATTGAAGTGGGCAAGGCCTTTGACGAAACAGAATATGTGTGTACCAGGCTAATCTCATACAAATTACAAAGCAGGAATAGCTCTATAATCCTAAGGATCTAGCGGAGGTTATCCAATCTCCCTCTTACGAAATGAATTCTTGGAACAAAGGATCTCAGTGCCTTGCATCCTTGGAAGGCACAGTGGCATTTACAGCAGGTCCTAGCTACCAAAGTCTGCACTAGCTATGAGTAATTCAAAGAGTATTTGAAATACTAGGATGTACTTCGTTATACCACGATTTATGTGTCTTCGTATAACATGATATTAAGTCGCTAGCTCGTGGTAGGTATTTAAAGGCGGTCTATAAAACGAAATCTCAGTTGTTTATTGCTAGTCTGCTTTCGTACAAGATTGTTATTCACGATCTAGGAACCAAATTCTTTTCTTTTTGAACTCATCCCAACTACAAATTGATTTTTGCACACTCATAAGCAGGCTTTCCAAGCCTTGCAATCAAATCTCTTAGGTTTTTTGCCCTCTCCTTCTCTTTCTCTATTTCCACCGTCGAAAGCAAAACCCCCCTATTCCCTTTCCAGTCCCGATACTCCTGCTTAATAATCCCTACCAAATCATTTCCATCTTTTGATACCAAAAATATAGAGCAATTTAACGCCTTCCAAATGCGAATCTGCTCAGCAAATCCACTATTTGGAGTAACAGCCCCCCTGTATTTCCGCACAACACCAAGTGCATCATCATAGGAGAGGGAAAGTGAACGCATAATATACGCGACGACGACAGCGCCACTCCGTGATATGCCTTGGATACAGTGAACCAGGACTTTGGGTTGGCACGGTTTGCGTTCTTTGTCAGCTATTTCATCTTCCTGGTTGTTTGTTGAAGCCTCTGCCGTTTCATTTGGTATATCGGAGACAAGAGCATGCGCAATCCAAGCACACAAGCCATCCAGACATATGAGCAAATCCTCCATCGGATTATCTTCAATATCAACGTGTAGGTGCCTGATTCCCATTGTTTGGATATCGATCTTTGGGCAATTGCGTGCATTTGTGAGAGATAGGACATGCGTTATGTTATGTTGTCTCAATAGGCTAGAGGAGTTAGGGACTGTTATACTGATTCTTGTTAGTTTGAAAATATTTTCGCAATTGAAAGGCTTGTATACTCGGATATATACAGCCCGGGGACCTGCACAATCGCGTCGATAGGGCTAAGGTTGAAAGGGTCCATTAAAAAGACTAGAGGCTGACAGTAAAACAAGATTTACGGAAGAATTAAGGCCAATGAAATTACCAAAAAAATTAATTGGGTTAAAAAATGGCATGGAACATGTTTATCATCGACTTCTAGATTCTAGATAATATTCCGCTGCAGGCAGCCGCCAAGCAACCCATCCTTAGCGGGTGTGGCTCATCGAGTCATAATTATGGTCCCAGACTCGCTTCCCAATGTGCACTATTCCTCATATCTTTGGATTGGGCTTAAATCCTCCATTGGGCACAGAGTCACGCTCTCTCGTTCATTGAAAGATCTTCTATTCCCTATTAATAATCTGTAAAGTATACTGCATGGACAGACCTACTACAAGCGTATCTCATACTGCCTACGTACTAGTGAGGATCACTATGATATGACATGCCCTTCAAGTAAAGACAGGAAGGAACTGAGATATAGGGGGGAAGATGAAGTCTTCATCAGTCTATTCACGTGGAGGAGGAGGGGCAGAGTGGGGGAGGGGTAAAGAGCGAACACGCTAGACGAAGCGAGGTACACAGTGAGCGCAAAGCAAGGGCTGGTTATCGTCCAGCCACAGAAGGTACGGGTATGTACAGTAATAAACGTTTTTATTTTCATATCTTGGTAGAATAAAACACCCTAAAGTACGTAGAAAAGACACCTATATAAAGGTTTTAAATTACACTAGTACCAAGACTATTTCCTACAAAGCAGTTCAACCCCCTTGCATAGCGGTGTACAGTACAGTAGTGAATGTTGTTTTTGTAAGATAATTTATTTTGTATTTCTTGACGGGGTTGTATTCAATCATAGGCGTCGTAGATACCGAGGTTGCCAAACGTGCGGTGTACCTCGTATTCGAGTGTAACATTCGCCCCACCTTTTCCCGCCCACAACCAATTGGCAGCTCGGAATCGAACGCTACCATAACCACATTTTCTCGTGATTCTTCCCGTCAGCTGAATGCAACAGGGAGTTCAGCGCCGCCACACCAAGAATCAGCGTGCGTGCCAATTTCCACCATTTTGAATACAGTAATTCGAGAAAAAAGGCGGTCACGATCGCAGCTGACCTTTGTCGCATTTAAAACGTTTAGAGGGTTCGTTTGGAGAAGCTCCCATCACCCAACGTAGTATATGAAGTCGCTTCTATCACAAGAGGGACAAAGTTCATTATTTTTGACTCTTCACTCAACCATCTCCTGTTCTTTCATTCCCATAAAACCACAGCGACTCTCCTCTAACAACTCATCTCAATGCACACTTCCACTGCCCTTTTCGCGGCTGCGGCCATCATTTCTACAGCAAATGCAGCCGGAAAGTATGAAATCGCTGCTACATTTGCGACTTTTGAGAAAGAGACTTGCCAAGGGGGGCAAGTTGACCACAAAGTGCCAGATGGAACATGTTACCATTTACCCGGTCAAGGGCTGAAGCTTTGGTATTTGGCTCCGGGATGCTATAGTGGGTCTTTCATAGCCTTATTGTTATTGTGATACGTCGAAAACATTGTCAAAGTGCTAATTGCTTGTAGTGTGGATATTTAGTGGTGAAGGATGCACGAATGGAGCTGGATGGACGAAGGCAATACAAGATTGTCTCCCTATTGGGGATATCAACTCGTATCAAATCTATTGTTAGGGGAAAAAAAGATAAATTCCTAGTATCTTGGGGAGAAAGCAAATGCACATAATGTGGGCTTAAGTGTCAAAAGGTATAGTAGTGAATATCTATCTCTGCCAATATTTAATTGTAAATTAGTTTATTCAATACTAGAGAAGAGAATGGTTAATCCCCCTCTAAAGTTCGAACAGGTCTATTTTTTTTAACAACAAAAACCTGTAGTATAAGGGGTCTCTATTAGAAAAACTGCACTATTCTATCCATATCTTCTTATGTCTATTTTTACCCTAAAATCAACCTACAATATAGAACCAACATATCTATTCTCTCAAAAATAATTGTTTACTTAGTTTCAGCGTAATACTCCTCGTCCCTACTAAGAATTTCTTAAGTTGCTTTTGTCTTCTTATAAGTTCTAATTCAAGAACAGCTCAAAGCTTCTGCCAAAGCTTAGTTGTTACAAGTCAAGCATAAACAGTTTTCATCTAGTAAGTTATACTAACACAATAGAGAGAATAAATTTTTGCATTAATACTACTAAACTTATTATAGCCTTGTAGGGGGTGCTAAATAATATACTTAGGTGGAAAATATCTAAATTGGATTATAATGAAATTTAATATTAACTACTTGAAGGTTAGAATAGTATTACTATATCAAATAGTAGATGAATGAATAATTTAACGTCAAATAATATTAATAAAACAATAGCTTTAGTCCTTACCACACATCTTCATGATTAGAATGTCACACTACCATGATCATGCCATTCTAGAAAAACACATTATTATAACATACATATTCATTAGTAACATCGAATTACTCTATTAAAGATCAGGTGTGATGATCAGATGTACACAACTGGAGTGTGGGACGTCTTTGGCTTTGACACCCCTAGCCTAGCGTGGATCCATTCATCTTTCTTATCCTGCTCACTCCATCGCATGAGTACCCATCCATCATGACCAATCCACAACATTACCAGAAACAATAAGATTTGGACTCCCAAACACGTTCCAACAAGAATAGGGTAAATATTTTTGCCGTTATACGATAGTAGAGGAATAGCGTTCATAGGAATATTGGCCCTTGTTCCTAGTGACCAGAGTCCACTCCAACAGTAGCAGGAATTAAAAAGACCAGAACTAGATAGGAAGACGAGAAGAACAGTAGGCAATGCGATACACGCATCTTTGATAGTGGTTGCATGCCAATGAGCTGCATGTTTAAAACCAGTACGACCAATTAACCATGTTAAAATAGGGCTGAGGATTTGTAGGCCCGCAAGTGAGATAATGAGAGCGTTGCGGCAATTAAATGCAATAGGAGGAGTATGCCATATGATTGCAGATGCAATGGAGGCTGCAACGAGGACTGGTGTCATCGCCAAGGCCAAAAGAGTAAATGGACTTCGGGCTTTCAACCTAGAGCCAAATTCAAGCCGCTTCGAGGGTCGATATGTATAGATTGCTCCAGACCAGGCCATGGAATCAAAGAAATCATCAATTGTGGTGTGCTGTTGAAGCGAGGAGCAGGTGTGCTGAAGCTGAGCCCACAAGTCATATTCGCCGGTTGCATCCTGGTAGAAACGTTCCAGAATGCTAAAACAGGTACGTGGTGATGTGTATGTCCCAATGGCGTTACTTAGGAGGATCGCCGGTACAAGCCATGTTAAAAACTTGAGAAGAATAAAAATTAGCAAAATGTTTGAAACCATAGGTGTAGTATCGCGCAATCCATCTCCCCAATGCTACGATTATGTACTTTGAAGATGATTTGCTAAATATTGCCATCGCATTTGAATCAGAACAATTATTTGGCTACAAGATTTACGTACCATCGCAGTTCCAATACGACCCCCTGGTGGTGACGTATTCCCACCCCCCACAGTTGCCACAAAAGCGGATACAAGCTGGTACAAATATAAAAGCGTTGCCAGCAGGGTGCGAAGTCGCTCGTCTGTTCTATTATCCGACAGTTGTTGTGCTACTTTTCCAATCAGAATATTGAATTCCCAACGAGGGATGGTTGAACGAGCAACAATATCGTCGTACACAACTATTGGATTAGTATGGAATCCTACCAATTCCTCAATCCCTCCGAGGAGAGTTCCTAGATTGCGAACGGCTCTCCGATCTTGGCTTGTAATGACTTGCTTTGCCATGGTATGACATCGGCCCCAAGCCTCCATTTTCGAAAGGAGTGACCACAAAGAACCAATAGGATCCCCAACAAGATTTACGAGCATAAGATATCTTCGCTTGTCCAGAGGAGAAACCTCCATGTTGCTCAAAAGGAGTACAACTGGAATGAGCCAGGTGTTGAGTCGTGGGCCGGCGTCCTTGTACCACTTGAAAGTTGAGCCGCATATTTTATTACAACCAGCCAAGTTGAGAACTGGATGTTCAATGTTGGACATTGATATATTGTCGTTGCCACGATAGAATACAGTATCATTCTGCCCAAGGATGCCTTGGTTGAGCATATTCACGACATCCTGGAAACACTGGTCTCGGTTGAATCCCTGGCTAGCTTCGACCTTGGCAGTCAAAATCAAAAACGACAAAAGTTTGGACGTGATCCAACCGATTCTTGAGAACATAATTGTAGAATGGGAGTGGGAACTTTCGAATGTGTTAAGCCGGTAGTCATAATCGTAATTGGTAAGAACAGCCCTATATTTAACAGAGTTCAGTCTTCCATCTTATATTGGTCATGAGGCTGTGAAAGTGCATGGTAAAGCGAGCACGAGTTGGCTTCTATCGTTCACGACAAACGGTGGTGGCTGTGCAACCTTTCCGTTTACTGATTGGCCATACAAATGCTGTAAACTCACAACGTGTGCTTGGACGATGAATTGGATCGTTCCTTGAGCTCCTCTAACCGACGCATAAATTCAAAGACGGAAGGTATACGAGGAATGCTGTAAGAGGGTGGGAGAGTGTGCGTGGCCCATAGCGCTTGAGGACAGAAGATGGTTCTTTTCAAGGTAGTCCAGTTGAGCTATTTAGCCTAAAAATTTCCCTAAATGGTGTCGCATGGGATTCAGCGGCGTTAGATGGTACCGGTATGGGTAAACGAAGCATAGAGGTGTGAGATCGGGAGGCGGCTCGTACACTCATCTACAGATTTCACATCCCAACAAATACCAATAATTAACCACATTTAGTATTAAATCTTATGCTTCCACTTCAATCACTATCGATCTTAGATTTTTGCGCTGTTAAAATTTATGTTGCGTTGCTACGTTGTCTGTCTGTTGATTTCTTCTCCTGTACTTCGTGAAAATTGATTTGCGTCCAAAGATTTCGCCCAGCAACACCAAGCATTTACCATAAACCCCGAAAATAAATCTGTAAAACTACCACCACTTCCGGAGGTATTATTCTTCGCGCTCTAATATCGATGCACTTACTTGGCTCTCCTTGTATGCTAGAAAGGTTAAACATGCTACTCTTAATCCCCCTTTGTCTAAATAATGGACGTGGGTAGTTTTCAAGAATGGCCACCTTTATTCAGAAACTTCAAACATGTTGAGGGCCTATGGGAAAGAGTTTGAGATGGATTTTCCCGTCTGTCATACGTTCTCTTGAAGAGGTTTACTCTCTCCTATCGTCAGATGTTAATTATGGCATAACAATCTGGCAGAGAGAAGCTTTTCATTAGTTGTCGAATCTTCTTTCTCCAGAGATCATTGGTCATTCTATGCTGTTACTCAATTCAAGGCCGTTGACTATATACAACCTGTAGGTAAGATGCGATCCAAATTGCTACTTTCGTGGCGGACGCCTTTGAAAAATTAATTTAGGGGGTCATAAGAAGGCCCGCAAGAGATATAAAGATTAGGTATTGGGCATGGCCTTGCATCCGACCACTGTAAGTAGTATTGTTGGCATTTTATGAGTTTTCATATGCTTTTTTTTTGGTGTTCCTACATGTCAGTCTCCTAGGACTCATGCTGCCCAACAGGAGCAGCAGTATGTGCCTATTTGCCTAACTTATCAGAAGGCATTCTTAAATCGCTACTGCATGGTGGTTGGGACCAAGGATTAATCAGGGATGGTTCTATGAGGACTAAATTGTAATGCGGTCATCGATACACTTGGTCTGAATAGTAAGTCAACGCACAATACTAGAAACATTGGTATTACACATCACAATCCCAACATTTAACCAGATTCCTCCGACATCCATACTATATATCAATTTTCTAATTGTATACCAATCAATACTTCTTCCCCTTCTTGTCACTCTTCTTAGTACTGCCATTTGTAGGCTCTTCATTCACCAATCGACTTTCCCTCCACAGCCACGCAATACCGAACGTGGCCCCTGGCCCAATCCCCAACAACAACCCCAATATCGCGAAGATACTGACCCCTCTACCTTTGGACAAAATTCCCGCTTTCCGCATATCAATCACCAAATACAATAGCCACAAAAACGCACTCCCAAACACAAACAATTCGTCATATTGCAAACATCTTCTGATCATACCAACCCAGTCCATTGCTTCCTCACCTGGAAATCTTTGTGGGTAAAAAAGGGTGGAAAAGGAATAAGGACAAAAAAGCAGGATATTGATCCATGCTGCAACCGAAATGGCGATGAAAGGGCCAAGGATCAGGCGAAGGGAAGTATGGTAACCTAACTTCTTGCCTAGACTTGTTGGAAGCATAGCGCGAATTGTTTTAAGGATATAATATCCAATCGTGACGCGTACTGTGTATAGTTGCCATGCCCAGGTCCAATAATGCCTACCCTCAAAACTAGGTGCGAAATACATGTTTGCGAGCGGGATGCTAGAGAACACTAACATTAACGGGAGCCAGAGAAATGCTTCGCCGATAGCGATGCGACTATCTGCGGAACTTTGAAGGGAGATTGGAGGACAGTAGACTAAAAATAGATAAAAATATAAGGGAATCATGGCACCTCCGCCGCCGATTTGGGCAATGGTTCCCATCACGGCTGGGCTTGAGGCTCATTAGCATTCTGGCAGACGGTAGGACGTGGCGTCAACGTACAAATAAGCCACTGTCCACCGATTGGCAGGCCTCGTCGCCTCCAGCAAGCAAACCATATAGTAGGTGCTTGCGTCATTCAAAAAGCTTAACATCTGCCACCATGACGAAGGATCATATTCCAGCGTGCTCGGCGCAAAGCCAACAGTCACATCTCTAAAAACCTCGTCGAAGAATGGAATCCAGTGAAACTTCTCCAGGATGGGGATTGACCCATTCTTCCAAGAAATCTTGCCCGTTGTGCTGGGAGGATCAAAATTCGTCATTAGGCCGATGACATCCATGCAATAGATTGAGGCGACGGAGAGGACGAGGAAGGGGTAGGCCTTGAGAGCACGCCGGAGCTTGCTGTTGTTGGGATCGTAGATGACCATGTTGGCAATTGAGTGAAGTGCAACTAGTTGAACAAAATCAAGAGTATGGAAGTATTGGGTTTTTAAGATGGATGACGAGTCAGGGTCGCTAGGTGCACGGACGCAAACAGAGGGCACGGACCATATTAGCCCAATGGCCAAACGAAGCTAAAGCTGCATGTAGGAATTAGACGAAGCGGGAATTCCGGTTTGGTGTGAGATAGCCCGAACAGTTCCGTCAATAACCATTTGCCATTTGTGGGGGAGTCTATGCAAACTAGTCCGCATTGCTCCCTATCGCCTGGCAGCTTGGAAGATTTTCCTCTCTTAAGTAAAAGTCGCTAGTTGAATAAGTCAACATTAGAAACTACATCAGGCTAGTGAAAAGGAAACTTCATAACAGTCTAACCCAACATTGCCCAGTTGGCTGTATCATACCCGGCTCGCACTTGTATAATGGAGTAAGCATTATCCTATGTCAACTGGCAACAGTTAGCCAAGACTGGTTTATCAAAGTAGTCGCGGTTTTAGTAAACGATATTTAGTAAACAGTAATAGTGACGCATAGTCTAACAAGGTATTGGACTTACGAAGGTACCATTTCTCATGATATCTTCCCAGTCACCGCTAATTACCTTCATTGTAGAAGCCTGTGTGGCTTGGATTTGATAGAAGCTTCTATGTATCGACTACCCTAGGTTGGTAACACTGATCTCTCCGGCATCTCATTTTGAACTCCAAATTCGTCCATTTACATCAATCTGGTCTTGTTTCCACTATTCCTAGCTCTTCACGGGAATGTAAATACCAGGTGCCTGTCACCTCAAAGAGCCATAAAAGAAAATAGAATTATTGGTGCGTTGCCATTCCGTGTGTTCTGTGGACTTGATTGGTTTCTATTATAGAAGTGAAGCTTTCTCTCACTTGAGCATCTCTAGCTATTTTAATTCCTTTTACTCAATTTGAAACAGCAAGGCTCTCTATACTTCAACTCTCTCTTACTTGACTATAGTCTTCTTTAGCTCTTGGTTAGCTCTCCCATTCTTACCCGAGCTCTTTTTCTCCTCTTTCTCCTCCTCAAACAAAACAACCCTTTTCAACAGCGGCACGCGTCCGTGTCTTGCTAATTCCCTCTCCAGCAAGTTACATCATTATTCCAGAGCAATAGAAAGTGAATTGATCGTGGTGGGCTTCGCGGAGCTTCTCACGCTCTAGTCCGTAGAAATTCTGGAGAGCAACAGGGAATTTGGGCATCCTCCGGGCCGCCTCGAACGCCTCCCCACGCCCGTTATCATCGAGAGGGCCGGAAACTCACAGTCCATCTCTCCACCTCTACACCAGTTCTCCGATGTTAGCATTCCCTCTCACCACACTTCTACAAAGGTAACCACAGTGCGGGATACAATTTTAGAGTCAAGCCCGCAACACAAAAAATTCGATATCAAAACAGAGCCTTACGACGAACTGTCAAACAGTATTATTACAGAAGCTCGTTTCATTGGGTTCACTCATCAACATACGAATCCCGGGGGTAAACTGCGGTCCAGCAAGAGACGATCAGATATAATCGCCGAGAACAACAAATATCAAACTGGGCCTCGGTCTACTTCCCCAGAGGTATGTTCGATATCTACCACAACATTTCACTGCTAACACAACCAGCAGGATTCCAAAGGAATGAGGAAAGAATCACCATCTCCTATCTCTTCTCCTATCATCACAAACACCACTGAAGTCGATGGTGAGAAAATTGCTCCATTTTCAGGTCTTATACTCTCTCCCGACAAGACTCGCACCCGTGAAACTTCTTTAGAAGGGGCTCCCGCATATAATTGTTCAAGTTCTAATCAAAGGGCTTGTGCCGAAGATCGTCAGAGTAGTCCTGAGGAGCCGCTTAGGCGACTGCAACCCCTCCGACAGGCCGTCCAAAACTCCGGCCAGCTATACACGCAACGGTCTGGACAAGAGCCTACACAGCAGCCTCAGCAACAGCCAAATTTTCTACTTACAACACGACCCTTGATGCCGCAGATTGAGTCTCCACCCCCAATTGTGCGCAAGAAACCTGGACCAAAGCCATGGGCAGCTAAACCAATTACAAAAAATGACATAGCGGCCAAAAAAGAGCTGATAGCCGAGATCGAGACGTACTGGGGTAAGGGCTTCATCAAGACATTTATCCCCAAGTGCCATCGGCCTCTTGTCAAGCGTGGGAAATTGGGCAAACGCAGCACATTTCGGCAGTCGGAGAACGACCCCAAGAAGTGGATGCCTAGTGTTCTCAAGTCAATACTTATGATTGCGAAGAAGACCGACAACAAACAGTGGCTAAAAGAACAGATGCGTGAGGTGGTGACATACCGCATCAAACACACTGGTAATAGGAAGCCGCAGCTCGTGACCACAGACTTCGACGTCATCGAAGATGTTCTTGATAGTGGATGGACGGTGGCGCAGAGCTTTTCTGTCCGGTATAAACACCTGCTCATGAACCGTGGTGACAATGTGGAGACGGATGAGGACATTGCACACATTTTCGGAGAAAGCCCACGAAACGCAGACGATCAAGAAGGTGAAGAGAGTATGGAAGAAGACAGAGATGAGGAACGAGGAAATGACGAAGATGACGAGGACCGAAGTGACGATGAAGCTGTGCAAGGACTCTCTAGCGAATACTTTCGGACTAGCGGCTACATAAAATTACCAGAGTCCTCGCTCATGGATAAGCCAAAGGAAAGCTATGGTCAGTCTCATCGAAGAATTAGAACTGGTTTACATCCCCAGAATCAGCAAACCGAACGTGAAAAACAGCACCAACAACCACCGCTAGGGCGCCCTCATGTCTTCGATCCGCCCCTACGGCTCCATTCACGCACGTCTCAGGTCGCACAGCAATTCACTCCGTCACCCAGCTATGCTGATTCGGAGGATCGAATTATCAGCCCTGGACACAAGCGCCAGCGTTCTCCAACCCTATATAGCTCTACCATGACCAAGCGCAATCGCAGCAACATGCTTACCAGAACATCCAATCAAATGCCACACCTTCACCTTCAGTCATACGCATCACAAAATGCGGGGGGCCAACCACCTGTGGAGCCAAAAATCAAAACCGAGCCGGGAATAGCGCTCGATGATTTCTCTGTTAGTTTCGAGGGATGTAGTAACGATATAGGCCCCCTAGATCATGGAGCAAATGAATATGATATTCTACGACTCCAGCTAGAGGCCGCAGAAGCGGATGCAAAGCATGCTCGCTTGAGACTTAAGTTCGCTGAGAGCCAGCAGAGGATGAAGATGTAAGTATGGATTAAGAAGTTCTGGCGGGAACAAAAATACTAATTCAATATCTAGGGGCACTAGTCCAGGGAATCCCATGAATCTTGAGTAGAGCATGCGTTGGGCTTATGGACAGTTAGGAGTTAGGACCAAGCCTTCTTTTAGATTGAATGTGTTACGATTATCCGGTGTTAATCTGCAATTCAGGATGGTACTGCGACCGATTTTAGCAGTGGAGAACTTCACATCTACGGGGGGATGAATTTAGGAACATTAACCTACTGATCATAGAATTCTCTGCAAGGAGCAAGCAATATAGTTTGGATAGTCTCTTGGCTATGCCAATCATAACCTCCTTTTTGTAAAACCCTCCCCGATGAGGAATATTTAGGGCGGTTTACCCTGCTATTGGCGGCTCGTATTATTCATATTTTGTGACAGTTGCGACCCTGTAGTAGAGTTGAATTTAAAGTAACAAGCCGTCTAGACGAATGCTTTGTCAAAAATAATCCATGATAGCAACTCTTGTTATCATTCTGTTGAAATAGCGAGGATGATTTTGCATGAGCTGTATATACAAACCGGGTCCTACAATAGACCCAGCGTCGAACAACACGGCCAGGGAGTGCGATCTTTCACAAAGGAGATATGCCTGCCCAACCGGAAGGGATGATGCTAAATTGTCTCACGTCGACGAATTTCAGTGGTTAGAGGGGCAGATCACTGGTATCTAACAATTGTGGAGGACGCACGATTGCATCTAAATTCCTGATCACTAATTTGCGTTATGCACCAACAGGACTGTCACGAAGCACGGATATAGATTGAGGTTCAAAAAATCCATCGATCTATAGCTATATACACTGACTTCCTTTCTCATAGCAACTGTAACTATGCCGTTTCCATTCCTAATAGACCTCAAGCACGTACCTCTGTGCCTCCTTGAGCGTCTCAATCTCTCTTCTGGAATCGACCTTCTTCGGCTTGCCCTCCAAGTTCTCACTTGCAATTTTCGCCTTATGCTCAACCTCAATAGCCTCTTGCAGGACCTCGGTGACATCCGGCACTGGCCAAGTCGGGCCGCACAGGTAGAAGCTTCCCTCGTTTGCAAGGTATGCTTTGCGGATATCCGTGAGGGTTTGTCGCATGCGGTCCTGGATGTAGATCTTCTGAGGCTGATCACGCGAGAAAGCGCGACCAAGAAGCGTGATAATACCAGCATCTTGGTATGCTTCCCACTCCTCCCCGTAGAGGTACTCTTCTCGCTGGTGACGGGAACCCATGTAAAGGAGAACTTCGCCGATTTCGTGACCCTGTTGTTTCTGATAGGCGCGCTCTTGAACGAAGGCGCGGAAGGGTGCAAGACCAGTTCCGAGACCAGCCATGATGATGGGCGCTGTAGTCTTGGAAGGAAGCTTCATAACGGAGGGCTTGACAGAAACAGTCACAGGAGACCCTACAACAAGGTCATTGAGGTAGCGTGTTGCTTGGCCGAAGCGATTGCGGCCCTTGGGATCCACCCAGTCGACGGTGACAATAAGGAGGGAAACTGAGTTCGGGGTGACATGTTGGGAGGAGGCAATGGAGTATTCTCGGCGCTTCATTGGGTTGACGATGCGAACAATGTCGTGGAAGGAGGGATGGGCAGATGGGTATTCAAGTAAAACATCCGCGAAGGTAATGGTGTCAACCTCCGCACGACGCTTGAACTCATTGGCACCTTCGGGGCCGCCCAAGGTCAGAAGTTCCTTCTTCTCCTTCTCGTCATCTGCAAACTCGGCGAGGGCCTCGTAGAAACGTTTGGGTGGCCGACCAAAGATATCGATGTTTTGGACTAGCGACTGATAGACCGTGCGGTTGACTAGCACATTCGGATCCTCGCGGGATGGAACTTGGACAATCTCGTCGGGGTTAAGTCCGTACCACTTGATGAACTCTTCAACTTCGCCTTTGTTGTTTTCAGCATGGATACCGAGGGCCTCTCCAATCGCATATTTCAGTCCAGAGTTACCGAGGTCAAACTCAATGTGGAAGATGTTTCTGTCATATGAGAGTGGCGTAAGACGGCGGTGTTCCTTGATATGAGAAACAAAGGTCTTGACACCTAAGTCTGGGCGAAGAGCAGAGTTGGTTCCATACGCTTCCTTGAATGCCAAACCCTTCGCAGCGATGACCCAAGATTTGAGAAGACTAGGGAACTCGGGCTCTATTTGGTCAAAAGCAGCAAAGCTGTTGACGTTGACATCAGAAGGAAGCTGAAGGGGGCGAACATCTTCCTCAACCACTCCCCATGAAACCGGTACATCGATCGCACGGAGAGCCATCTGAAGGTCGGTAGTTAATTTAGCGAAAATGTCCGTGCTTCCGTTAATAGCAGCTAGCTTAGAAAGACCGTCAGCTAAAAGATCCTCGCGTGCAATCTTCAGGAAAGCAAGTTGTGTAAGATATGTCTCGAGCGAGGGGTCTTCAGCGACGCTCTCAGAAAGGGTGGGGTCAAGCACAAACAACTCGATGTCTTTGCTGAAGATGATCTTTCGAAGAGCCGGAGAAAGCCTCTTTTCGATATCTTCATCCTTCGCACCCGGTAACTTTACTATCAGGGAGCTATCGGCCTTGACATTATTGAGCACATCGAACTCTTGCAGAAGGGTTTCGTCTCCGACAAACGTGACATCGGCTTGCTCAACAGCGTAGGGCGCCTCGATAGTGTAGTCGGCGTTTCGGATGTCGGTGCGAACAGTGCCGCCGCGTACCAAGTTGTCATGGCCAGTTCGAACAAAGACGTTCTTAGAAGAGTCGGCAGACAAAAGCTTGCCGAGTGCAAGCGGGGCGTGAGCTGCAGGAGATTCATCCAAGTTCCAGAAGGTGTACTGACGGACATCGGTGGTATTGAGGATGTCGACATGGGAACGGACCTCTTTCGATTCGGTCTTCTCCCCATATATTTGCTTGAAGACGTCAAGGATGTTGCTTGGGGTCCAGACTTGCTCCCGGGAGTACTTGACATCAGTCACTTGTACATTCCTGCCAACAGAGAACTGCACAGCTGCCAATACGTCGGAGAATAGGTTAGAATACTCGGCGGGGTCAAAAACTGCAGCCTCGTCCTTGACTTGTCCTAGTACTGCAATATTCTGGGTGCTCTTGGGTAGCGCCTCAAGGAACGCCTCCTCGACGAAGGGCCTGTATACACGGACGTTGATAACACCAAGCTTGTCGCCGTCTTTAGAGAGCGTAGTAGCAACTTGAGCAGCCAAAGATGCCTCCACAGTGCCGAAAACAACTAGAACGCTTTCTGGCTCCTCGTGTCCGTAGTAATCGAACAGCTTGTAGTCCTCGCCGAACTCATCGTTAAAAGCCTGGAGCAGGCGCACGACACGGCCGGCATTGTCCGAGTGCTTCTTATCCACCTCAGAAACGGCTTGAAGCACTGCCTGGTAGCTGTTGAATAGCCTAGTTTGATCGAGGGTATCGACCAGTCTTGCAGTTTCACGTCCAACGCTGATGCCGTCATAGGTGTGGATGGTCGGCAGGATGCTGGAGAGAAGGGTCGCAAAAAGGGCCATGTGCTGGGCTTCGAACACGGATGGGCTACACACGAGCCCCAACCCTAGGTCTTCGGCGATAGTCAGTGAGGATACATAATCGGTGACTAGCCCAGCCGAGGTGTTAGCCGTGTAGTCGACAGCGGCGATGTGGGCAATGAGTGGATTGGCAACCGAATATAGGAGCGCGAGCTGGTCTAAGACAGGTCGGAGGTAGTGAAGGGTCGACGAGGAGGCCACAATGGACTGCGGGATATGACGCTTCTTCAGATCGTAGTCCTTGGAGAACATGTAGCCCAGTGCTATAGCGCCTGCACCAGTCCGTGTCTCCAATGAGGATACACCGGTCTCGTATCCGAACGCATTCTTCTCTCCATTTTCCTGCCAGTACTCAATCGCTACATCTAAGGCATATGAGTCTGCCGAGTACGCGAAGATCTTGTCAGAGAGCGTGTATGCGACCTGCTGTACGAGCGTTTGCGCTGTGAGGTATGTAGGGCCCGTGATGGAGTCGAGGGCAAGATGTTGGCCGAAGGGTAAGCTGGAAGACGTTTCGGTGAAAGTCTTGGGCGTCTTTTCATCGGCGGCAGGGCCCGCAGACTCGTCCTTGTGGAAATGCATCTCAAGCGGTGGAGAGTGCGCGTGGAGAGATTCCACGTCAGTGAGGAGTATTGGAGTTTTCTCCTAGAGATGTCCGGGAGATTGAGAGCTGGTACAGGCTCTCTACCGTATGTCTACGGCGTTTATGGTAGTGGTTCGAGCGTGGGAGGAAGAAGAACATTTTTCTTGCCAGGCGACATCGGCTTTCAACATTTGGAATGCCGTTGAGCACGCAATCCGCTTGTATGCAGGTGGGTTTAGCCTCGGACCAAGCGCGGAAATAGCCCGTGTCTCGGCGATCTGATAACGACTCCGCTTCACACCTCGAAAGAATACCCTGTCGTGACCATCTCCTAAACTCCTCACAACACCGATATTTGGCATCAACGGTGCTGTCCACGCTGTTTACCTCTTTTCCGTGCTATTTTCGATTTCTCTGAACTTCCTACACACCCAAACTATCTCATTACATCAAAACCAATCTGTTGTCAGCGGAGGTAGGCAAGCCATAGGTACAGTATTACCATTACCTTATTCTCACTGCTGGTTACAAATATCTTCATGAGCGGATTTTAGATGAGGATGTCTAGGGAAGTGTCTTTAAATTGGCCGCCATGATGCAGGTAGCTCACATATGCAGCAGTCATATGGGCAATCTTCTAGAAAACGCACCGAAGCCGTCGATATTGCTGAAGATGCGCTTGCGGTGCAAGGTCCGCCGGTCCGAACGCCATCCGAGCCCCACGATCTGGGTGCAATATCAGCCATGCTCAAGCGAAGAACGATTCATCTTCTCGTAAAGTGGCTTGGTATGTGCGTCGGAGATAGCAACGGCATCTCATGAATTTCCCTCCACTTTGTTCCTTGAGCCTCAGGGGAATCATATGCGCGAGCTGGCTGATAGGTTTAATTCTCCCTAGGGCTCAAGTAGTGTATATATGTATATTGGCAATTAGTGATACCTCGGATGAAGAGGAGGCCCTTTGGCCTTGAAAAAGTAGCATTTGCATTGATATATATAAGAGGGGACGGGACAACATTTGCAAACTCATCTCTCTCCTCTAGATCGCTTGCCCACGATGTCCCGCCAGTCCGCCCTCGCGGCAGCCCTCTTCGTCGCCTCCGCCCTTGCCCAAATTCCTGGTCCCCTGACTCCAGAAGTTCACCCACCTCTTACATCCTATAAGTGCACGAAAGCCGGTGGATGCAAGGCCGTCAGCAGCTCTGTTGTCCTCGACGCCAACTACAGGTGGCTCCACAACAAAGACGGGTATACCAACTGCGTGACTAGCGGTTTCAACAAGGACTTTTGCCCTGATGTCGAGACATGCGCAAAGACATGCTCGCTCGAAGGCGTCGACTATGCTAGCTACGGGATCCGTACTAGCGGCGATGCGCTCACACTCAACATCTACAAGACAGACCCTGTGACGAATATCACGAGCCTGTCTTCACCGCGTGTGTACCTCCTAGCAGATGATGAGACGTACGACCACTTCAAACTACTCAACCAGGAATTTACCTTCGATGTCGACGTATCACAAGTGCCCTGTGGTGTCAACGGTGCCCTATACTTCTCTGAGATGAACGAGAAAGGCGACAAGAACGATTTGAATACGGCGGGTGCTAAGTACGGAACTGGGTACTGTGACGCACAGTGCCCAAGCCAGAACTTCATCAAGGGAGTGGTAAGTCCCCCAATCCATCAGCACATTGTGCGGAGAGACTAGCGGCGACTAATCATGTGCAGGCCAATCTTAACGGCACTTACGGCGCGTGCTGCAACGAGATGGACATCTGGGAAGCGAACCGCGCTGCCACAGCCTACACCCCGCACCCATGCACCACCAAGCAAGTTTTTGCATGCCAGGGTGCCGAATGCGGCAATGGAAACGGCCAACGGTATCTTGGCGTTTGTGACAAAGACGGTTGCGATATCAACCCGTACCGCAACGGCAACAAGGGGTATTATGGCGTGGGCAACTTCGCCGTCGACACTTCCAAGAAACTCACTGTTGTCACACAGTTCCTGACCACTGACAATACAGCGACCGGAGACTTGAAAGAAATCAGGAGATTGTATGTGCAAGATGGGCGTGTGATCCAAAATGCTAAAGTCAATATCCCCGGTCTCACTGGTGACTCCATTACGGATGCATACTGCGTTGACCAGAAGAAGGTACTGGGAGGGGTGGACGACTTCACCAAGCAGGGTGGACTGAAGCAGATGGGCGACGCCATTGGTCGGGGCATGGTGCTCGCGCTGTCAATTTGGGATGATGCGGGGAGCTACATGGGGTGGTTGGACCAGGATCCGTATCCAGCTGACGCCGATCCAAGCAAGCCTGGTGTTGGACGTGGGCCCTGCCCTACTACAGGCGGGCGTCCCGCAGATCTTATTAAACAGTACCCAAATGCGAAGGTCGTTTTCTCTGCTATTAAGAGTGGCGACATTGGCAGCACGTTCTCCGAGAAAATGACCCCAAGGTGGTCGAGGAGGCAGTAAGCTAAGAGAAAGAGAAAGAGAAAGAGAAAAGGAACCAAATGATCTGATATTTGTACACAAAACAGGGATTTCTATCAAGGGTCAGATGGCACATAATGGGTTTTGTAGCCGTCATATTGATCTATACTTGATCTAAGACCTCCGTAAAACATAGGATAGAGAAACGCAGTACCTGCTTTTACATCCAAAGAGCTCGCCTTAGCTCCAATAGTAAATTGACTATTGAAAAATACAGATACGTTCATTGATGCTAAGTAAATCTTCTAGCCTAGAACCTAAACCTAAATCACCTACAACCAACAACCGAGTTTTCCAATATGTGGAAGCCGACAGCAATATGGAGTTCTCCAAACAGTCCTCGCTCACCTCCCCAACTACACATACAAATACGAAATTTCCTTATTTTCTACCATATCTTTCCTGTTTACTTCTCCTTTCCGTCATCTTGATCCTTCACAAGACCCGAACAAATCATTTTTCCTCGCCCACTAAGCGAATACCACTTCAACGTATCTCTCGCCATGACATGGTCAACCTCAATCATCCGCATTCGCTCCTTGTACCTCGTCCTCCAGCTCGACAATTCTTCTTCTGACCAAGCAACACTTCCCTCCTTTTTCACCATATCCCCCATAGCTAGATCTATCACAGCCATGCTACTAACCCCTATAGTTTCAAAAAAACTGTTCTCTAACGTTTTACCGACTCTTGAAGGCAACCAAGTCCATCCACTATCACCTGAAATAACTTTTGCTTGTTTCTGGATATCCACAAGCATTTCGTGTGCAACAGCCGGCGAGTAAACGTTACCCAACGCTTTAGCTATTGATGCCTCAATTTTCGCACGTATCTGTATCTTTAGCTGCTGAGAGGGAAACACCGAACTCCCAAGCCATTCCACCATGTTGTCGGGCGTAAGAACTGACAAGATAGTCGCAAAGACTTTGATGACATAGTCCGAGCTATCGGAGGTGGGAAGCAAATCAGATCGCTTCTTGATAGTAGTGAGAAGTGATAGATGAGGCAACAAAGCAGAAAGAGGCTGTTGGTATATGTGACGTTTATCCCAAGGCGCAGATTCATAGTATCGGCGGATCTCAGAGATTATCTTAGCCTCGATGGAGAGAGTCAGAGTAGAAATGACTCCTTTCTCAGGTTGACTAGCCATGTTCCAGAACATGTGGACTCTATCTCGAAATGGAAGTGCAGATAAGATCATGTACGCGTGGTGACCCGAGATTCTGTCTTTCTTCAGAGACAGATTCGAAGCTTGAATGTTTGCTATTAGGGGTATGCCTTCAATTATCCTTATCCTAGTCTGTTTCATGGTACTATCCAGCCCATGGTGAATGTTGGCGAATGAAAGAAATCTTCGCCAAGGGTACGTTGCAGTTAGTTGGTCAGCAACGGCCTTTGCCTCCTGAAATAATGATTCTTCCTCCGTTTGTCGGAAAGGCCAGAAGTTCCAAGATGGCCAGCGACTTGGGCTATGAGGAAACTGGTAACATATTTCATTCTCATCTGGCCGTTCAGCTCCTGGTTCTGAATTGTTTAATTCCTCCAAGAGTCTGTTGATATTGATATACTCAATGAAGGACATATTGAAAGGCGTTGAAAATCCCACCATCGAGGCCCATGACTTCAAGGATTGTGGGCGTGAACCGTGGAGAAAGAGAAAATTGGTTCCTTCTTTCACGAGGCGACAAATATGCCAAGGGTCGAGTAAATCCCAAACGGCACGTTTTCCGCCCTGGTAATATAAGAATTCGTTTGCGAAAAATATTATACTCTTAGCCGAGTGCTGATCTAGGACATTCTGTGATGTCTGGGAATCGACGAAGGTCCCATTGAGGCTAATATTGTAGATGTTGGCCTCAAGATGAAGAATATCCTGTATGTATTGCTGGACATTGTGGATTATTTGACTTGGAGTAGCGGAATTGGCGACCAGTAAGAACTGGGAACTCTCTTTATACTCATAAAGCCCAGAGATTTGCAGTCGAAAACCGTGCGTGATGATAGATTCAGGCAGGGCTGGGTCTTTCGCGTTAGGCATTGAGCTTGATCTCAATAGTTGGAGTTGGAGTAAATATTCTCCATATTCCGAGACATTGTCTGACACAAAGAATTGTCGCTCAATCCTGATGAGCTCGCCGGGTTGAAGAATCGTGTGCTCGGCGGAGACAAGAAGCCTATTTTGGTCGGTTGACGTAACAAAGACTCGACTAGGGTCTTCTAAACATGTTGTGAAGCGACGCCTGATGACGTCTGTGAGGTCGTATGGCTTTTTGGAGACATTTTTCATCTAGATTAGTCGGTTAGACCCATTTAAGCTACTCGGGGGCGATTTGGGTGGCTTACATTCCAGCTGATCTTAACGGTCTCGCCCTTTGTTACACAGTTTAGGAATACAGGCGCTTCTAGTTCCACTGGGTAGCGAATATCAATATCAACGATGTGACCGGTTTCGGTATGAAAATCTGGGACATCTCTATCAAGCCGTTGAAATGTAGCCTTCAGTCGTACCTGTAGTCCCTTATGCAGTAACTTCACTCCCGGTAGTCTTCCCGGGTTTTCACTGCGGATGTGTGCTACTAGCTCTCCTTCAACTTCAATCCTTTGGCCAGGCAAAATGTTTTGCGGAAGCTCCAATGACTGTATGGGATGAAGCCAGAGTTTGTCGTCCACGATGGATACGGTGATACGATTATGCTTAGGAGAAGGCATTTCACCTAGTATGTTAGCAAGCCTTGCTGTCCACCGAATTCAACGAAGAGAAAGCAGGGCCTTACCTTGGTTTTCTAAAACAAGATTCTTTATCACGACAGACTCGCCGGGCTCAAAAATTCCATCATTGTTCTCATCAACAACATTATAGCTGTAGACTCGAAGCTTGTATGGTTGAGAGTAGGTTTTCACTCCCGACACCTCTTGGGTAACACTGATTGTGACTTTTCCTGGCTTCCCGGATTTTCCTTCTGTTAGAGAAGTATATAAACAAGCTCCTCTGGATCCCGAATAGCCTATAAAACCACCTCGTCTCTCGACTTTCAGGTCATCATTGGTTCTAAAACTAGTTCAGCATTATCCCAACTAAGTGTTTTGAACTAGTATGCTTTAGAAAGAATGCATACTCTGTATATCCTGCACCCCCACATCCACCAGGACCACCTTCTCCAGGTCGACCGTGAGTGCCAGGTTGGCCACCCGAACCCCCACTGGTCTCCCACATGATACATGAAAGACAATCGAGATCGTTCTCATGGACCGAAATGGATATGTCTCCTCCATTTCCACCTTCTGCTCCGCTGGTGCCGGAGCCACCACTGTTCTGTTAGCAAAAAAACACACTAACACCATAAGATATAGGATATACTTGCTCGCCACCGTTTTCTCCTTGGCCTCCATCCTGTTTCTACTAAGAAAATGGTCAAGATTCACCTGAAGTATCAATACTCACAGTAGCGTCCGAAACCTTTGTAGCGCTTATCCCATTGCGACCGCGTCCGCCTTGTTGGCCATTCTCACCATTCCCACCGTTACCTCCATGTCCTCCATGCGTGTCTAGAAAAGCAGATTGTGGAGATTGAATTCGCCAGTCATGGCCTGCCAATATGTTCGAGCTGTGGATCTGAACCTCCTGAGGGCGGCTATCGCTATAGCTGACATGAACTTGTAAGTGTCTTCCATTTTCCCCTGGGGTGGGATGTGTTGCGTGGTTGCCGTGGCTCCCAGGACAGTGTGCAGACGCTGACACCTTTGTAAGACCATGACTTGACCTAGAGTCGAAGGGTATACCAATGAAATTGCGACAGGAATTTTCCTGCTTGCCGTGTTTGCCGTCCTTTCCAGACGCATCGATACGGACACTGTCTCTGATATCCATCATTCACTAATGTCGTAGTCGTGCTCCTCAAATGTACGACTAAATAAAATAGGATAAGGATACGACATCAACTCCTCCCAAATTGATCAAGGAATTAGTATATTTTCGGCAGGTCGCTATAGATAATATCTGTTGGGTAGCACTCCCCGTACGAAGACAGATTGCGCGATTGCGGCTGCCTGCTGCCTGCAGAATAGACTAGCCAATGAAATCAATCGAGCATGAGGCTGACCAGGATTGATGAATAAGTGCTGCCGTTTTCTGAACGAAGTCGACCTCAGTAATTATATTGAGACGTTATTTATCCTCTTTTCTTGCTGTTGAACTTATTGAAATCCCCTACATATCTGCTGGAGTGAGGAAAGTTGCAGTGGAAATTTGAATTGTGAATTCTCTAGCTCGTTTTAGAAGCTACCCAGCTACCCCTGTACTACAATATCGGCATTTGGAATGGGAAAAAAAATAGGCTCTTCAATGGAACTTATTAGAATCGTACAAGAAGGTATTGCTGTTAAAATCCTATAGGAGCGCGTATTGAACAGTAAAGAAAGCATGGTTTGTACCCAAAAACTTCCGCTTACGGGAAGCTAGAATCGTCCGGCATGACAAATCCCTTTGAATCAAAATCTGCCCGAATGAAAGATGTCAAGGCATCGAGTTTCTTTCTCTGAATATGCAAAACACCAACTTTGACATCTTTCTCTTTCTGGCTCCCTTGGCTCATTATCGACGCTGCCTTTGTCTTCGCAACACCATGTCCCTCGCCTGCTGTTGGTGAGCTCGCGTTTGATGAGTCACCCGGTGGAAATTGAGCCATGGCCTCTGCGTCCGATTCTGGGAGGTCCACTGGAGGATATCTAGGGTCGCCATAGGCTTCTGCCGTAACTTTGAACAATGACTTCCGAGAAGGTGGAACTCCGCCGACTAAAACAAGAAGTAACTTCGGTTGTATGGCGCGGATGATTATATTGTTATGCTGAAATTCGATGGTGAGAGTTTCCAGATTCGATGAGGGATCTTCAAGCTCGGATTGAGTCGTTTGCTTTGCTTGCTTAGCTAGAAAGTTGGCTTCGTGCTCTTTCCATGCCATGGATATGAGAGCTGCCTGGTCTCTTAGATCCTTAATGTCGACAGGTGTAGAATATGCCATTAAAGTGCCATTTGGTGACATGACACTGTGCACGTGAGCAAGGTACCTTGCGGGGATCAAGTTTACTGACTTACAACATGCGTGGATACAGCTGCGGATCGACATTCTTAGCAAGCAGCTCACTGAGCTTCAGTGCGTTAAGCATGATGAAATAAGTGGGAACTATCGCTGATCAGACTGGTTCCTGCAGGAAGGGAGATTTCGAATAACGAGAGTGAAATACAGTCTTGAGCGACAAAACCAAGGGTGACGATGAGACAATCTAATGGAGATTATGCAAGGCATTGAGAAACTGCTGGTACTAAAACCATTTACGTACGTTGAGAAGACCTGTGGGTGATTTTCGCCTTGACCCCGAGTTGATGCACGATATCCTGATTCCGCCACGTTGAACAGCCGTGGAGGTGGCCAACGATTGTATGGGAGATTTGAGAGGCTAGTAGGCGTCGGACATGGCCAAGATATGAGTTGTGATTCCACGACAAGATGATGCATGCGTAGTGAATGTTGGTTTCATGGTGTTGGTGTTGGCAGCGTCGAGTTCAGCCGTTAGAGTTGGAATGCTTATCTCCGGAGCCCAGACCTAGTCTCCGTTCCGAGATATGGCCGACGAGGGGCAACAGGGCCATTTCGATGACAGCCAAACGTCATCGAAGCCCATTCATCGACTCTCTTCCCTTTCCCCTCTTACCATCCACACCTCTCCATCACTCCAATTGAAGTCTATGCTCTTATTGCGTCCGACACTACCATACATTAGTCGAATCGCCATCTGTCTCCCCACCCGCGCAACAAAATACCACAGTAGACCAAGCAACCTATTGAGGACACTGGCAACCATGGCGACCGATCCAACCAAATACAAGCTCAACCATTCCATGTGAGTGGTATGTCAACCTCTTTTTCCATCAAATTGGGCGCTGACATGCGCAGGATCCGTGTTAAGGACCCAAAGCGTTCAGTCGAGTTCTATGAGTTTCTAGGCCTTAAGCTCATTAACAAAATCCAGAATCCTGATGCCAACTTCGACCTCTACTTCCTCGCATACGACAGTCCCAAGGCTGTCTCGCACGGCAATCACTGGACGGATCGCGAGGGCATCGTGGAGCTGACCCACAACTATGGCACTGAGAACGACGAAAACTACAAGATTGCCAACGGAAACACAGACCCCCGCGGCTTTGGCCATCTTTGTATCTCAGTGGACAACATTCAGGCGGCGTGCCAGAGGATAGAGGACGGTGGCTACAAGTTCCAGAAGAAACTGACGGATGGCAAGATGCGTCACATTGCATTTGCTCTGGATCCCGACGGTTACTGGGTCGAAGTCATTGGTCAGAAACCGTTGGAGGAGACGGAGAGTATCAAGGATACAGATACTTCCACGTACCGCTTAGTACGTGTTGATGTTTAGCAGTCACTTACGCTGCTCAGCTGACTTAAACAGAACCATACCATGATCCGCATCAAAGACCCCGAAGCCTCACTTGCATTCTACAAGGACGTTATGGGAATGGACCTGAAGAGAACCTCAGAGAGCAAGAATGGTGGCTTTAATCTTTATTTCCTTGGTTATGGCGGCCCTGCTCCAGAAGCCTCTGCAACCGGCGTTAGCAGCACAGCGGACCTCGAAGGCTTGCTTGAATTAACTTGGAACTATGGTACGGAGAAAGATCCCAACTTCAAGTATCACAACGGGAACGCCGAGCCACAAGGATTCGGCCACATTTGTATTGCCGTCGACGACCTGGATGCTGCATGTGCTCGTTTCGAAGAGAAGAAGGTTAATTGGAAGAAGAGGCTCACAGATGGCAGGATGAAGAACATTGCTTTTGTACTTGGTAAGACCATCAGGCTGCAGTGTTTGTTACTTCATTCAACTTACCATAAAATCTAGATCCCGATGGTTACTGGATCGAAGTGGTCCAGAATGAAAAGCTCAAGACACGAAGCAATTGGTGAAACGGGCCGAGTTTGCATCCCTGGGCACGTTGGCGTCGGCCAACGTTTAGTGTGCCCTCTGTTGTACAAACCTTGCATCTCCGGATGCGAACTGTCCTCAGCTGAGTGGAACACATCTGCACGTATCCTTGTAGCATACATACAGATATTGCTTTTTGAGTGGGAATAATCCAGCACGAATACGACCGAAATTTGCTCAATTTCTTGTTTGCCATCAGGAGTTGTTATTCACACACACCCAGGATTAAACTTCAACTGCCTGACCTTTCCCCGCGCCACATTCTATGTTTCCCTCTCACAGATTTGATCTTGTATTGCACGTTCCTTTGTATTCCCAAGGAGAAGGTTTGCGTGAACCGCCGGGGTGATTGGCAGATCGGTCGCGTAATGCGTGGGGTAGCGGGGTAGTGCATCTAGACCTGAACCAGTAACAACCCTCACTTACGGACATACAAAGGACAGCTGATGCAACAAAATGGAGCATGCCGTCCGATAGCGGACCATCTGATTGTCCGGCACAGTAACATACAAAGAGCGACTGTCCCGTTTCTCACTTCAACCCATTCCCATTCAGACCCCGACTCTGCTCCTCAAATCCAAAAATGGCCATTCCAGTACACACTTCGAAGCCCAAGATCTTAATACCCGAAAAGGTTTCCCCGGATGGTTTAGCCTTGTTGAGAGACCGATTCGAGGTCGATGAGCGAAAAGGGCTGACTCCAGATGAATTGAAGAGCATTATTGGAGACTATGAAGCCCTCATTGTCCGGTCAGAAACCAAGGTCACAGCGGAGCTTCTGGCTGCTGCAAAGAAGCTCCAAGTGGTAGCTAGAGCCGGTGTCGGTGTCGACAATGTCGATGTCACGGCTGCAACCAAACATGGAATCATTGTGGTAAACTCGCCTTCGGGAAACATCAACGCTGCAGCAGAGCATACCATTGCACGTGAGTTGCAAAAGCCTGGACAATCACTCTCTCCATGTTAACTGTTTATAGTTATGATGGCCGTAGCCCGGAACATTGGTGATGCCAGTGCGAGTATCAAAGCTGGCAAGTGGGAGCGAAGTCGTCTTGTGGGCATAGAAGCAAAGGGCAAGACGCTTGCCATTGTAGGATTAGGAAAAGGTGTGTTGAAAATGAATGGATACAGTATCAATGAAACTAACCATCTGTAGTTGGCCTCACAGTTGCTCGGATAGCGAATGGGTTTGGCATGCGATTGATTGCCTATGACCCCTATGCAAATCCAACTTTGGCTCAGGCGGCATCTGTCACCTTGAAGACTAGTCTTGCCGAAATCCTCAAAGAAGCTGACTTCCTAACATTACACACTCCTCTCATTGCTTCGACAAGGGGTATGATTGGCGCTGCAGAGTTGGCTACAATGAAGAAGACGGCCATCATTCTAAATGTTGCGAGAGGTGGCATGATCGACGAGGTGGCGCTTGTCGAGGCCCTAGATGCTGGAACAATAGGTGGAGCTGGTATTGACGTCTTCACTTCGGAGCCACCGCAAGCCGAGTCCTCAGCCAGCCGGCTCATCGCCCATCCCAAGGTCGTTGCTACACCCCATCTGGGTGCTTCAACAAAAGAGGCACAAGAGAACGTCTCTATCGACGTTTGTGAACAAGTCGTTGCAATTTTGTCCGGTGATCTTCCGCGTTCAGCAGTCAACGCGCCCATCATCCTTCCTGAAGAGTCCCGTACACTGCAGCCCTTCGTAACGCTTCTCGAAAAGATGGGGTCATTGTACACACAGCATTACAACTCCAGGGTCAATCCAAATTCTTTCCGCACTACATTTGATATCACATACGAGGGTACATTAGCTAGTTTAAACACGACCAAGCCACTCTTTGCCGCGCTCGTTAAAGGGCTTCTCACACCCATCACCTCCTCGGACGGCTTCAACATCAACATTGTCAATGCCGAGCTGCTCGCCAAGGAACGAGGCATCCTAATCAACGAGCAGCGCAGTCGCGAGAATGTCGAAGATAAACCCTACTCCTCGTTTGTCACGCTCCGAGCACGTGCATCCAGATCCCCATCACATCAACGCACCGACGCCGCGCGCTCAGGCTCACCCAGCGCAACTCGCCCACCAAAGCAACCCGAGAACGAAGACCAAGTCATCCAAGGCTTCGTGTCGGGCAATAAGCCCTTCATCTCACGGCTTGATCGGTTCAAGGGCGAGTTTGTACCCAGTGGGACGCTGTTGATTTGCCGGAACTTCGACTCGTGTGGCAAAATTGGCTACGTAGGAAGTGTGCTGGGGAAGGCTGGCGTTAACATCAAGTTCATGAATGTGGCGCCACTGCACGAGGAGGATGTGAGTGAAGTGGATGAGGCAAGCAGTGAAGCATTGATGATTCTCGGTGTGGATAAGCCGGTGGGTGATGATGTCGTGAAGGCCTTGTGCACTGCAGAGGGAGTGTTGGAGGCGAGCGTTGTTACTTTGTAGGTGTGTGTGCATGTGCATGTGCCTCTGTGAAAACGGAGGTGGCTATTTGCAAGGGGAGGGGGGCTGTTGCGGGGTCCTTTGTAAGAAGAAGATGAAATGACATACAACATTGACGTCCAAAATGCACCAGTATATATAGCATGTCGACCTCAACGTCGATCAAGATGAATCTTGAACATGGCATAGCTCGCCATTTATGACCGAATATAGGACCACAATCCAACCATATAGAGGAACCAATGTGCCTGTATTCGCATCTGAAGAAATCCAACGCTTTGGGACCCAGTACATACGGCCGACAGTGTTCATTTCCATGCAGTGCTCTCGATCAATCAAATCGTGTGTAGCGGGCTAGGATGAGCTTATTCACCCCTCCCCTACAAGCACCTAGGCTGACCATGCATGGACAAGCACTTAGACAGGCCAACAGCCAACTCTTTGCACTTTTTTGTTGAATACGGATTACTCAAACCATTGTCCTCGGAAGGTGTGCCATTGAAGAAAGAGGCCCAGTTTTTGAGCTCTTGGCAAACAGGTTCTTTCGTGCCTCGGGATCCCAAAACTTGGACAGAATGACGCCGGACGAACTCCTCACGGCCGAAGACTCGGTCTCAATTACATTATTCTTCGCCTGACTTCCTATGCACACCAACACCACTTAAGGACGTTCTGCCCCTCCCCTCCCTCTGGACTCGCCATTACAGCACAGCCAATCCACCAATACTCACCCCCCAAGTAATCCAAGCAACAATGACATCTGCAGTTGTCGCCGGTAGCACCGGTCTCGTCGTACGTCGTCGCTCTGCACAGTGCTGTTCATTGCACACTCTCTAACTTGGTATGATAGGGCTCGCACATCCTCGCGCAGCTCCTCGCACATCCCTCTATGGCCTCGGTGCACGCCTACACGCGTCGCGAGCTCCCGAACCCCACTGCCTCGACCAAGCTCGCCCCGCTCTCCTCCACCGATACCACAACATGGGCCTCCCTCTTCCCGCGCTCGCCGGTGCCAGCGCTCTTCTTCTCCGGCCTAGGCACGACGCGCGCGGCCGCCGGCGGCGTCGAGGGGCAACGCAAGATCGACTTGGAGCTCAACTTCGAGCTTGCCAAGGCCGCCAAAGACGCTGGTGTAGACACATACGTCCTGATTAGCTCCAATGGCGCCAACGCCGCGTCCGGAATGGCATATCTGAAGATGAAGGGAGAGCTTGAGGAGCGCGTCAAGGGCCTGGGATTCAAGCACACAGTGGTATTGAGGCCCGGGATGATTGCGGGGAACAGAGGCGAGAGTAGGCCCGCCGAGGCCGTGGCCAGGAGTATTGCTGGGGCTTTGAAGAAGCTCAGTCCAGCGCTGGTCAATTTCTGGGCGCAGGATGCGGAGGATATTGCGAGGGCCGCTGTGGAGGCGGGGTTGCAGTGCGCGGAGGGAAAGAAGGAGCCGGGCGTGTGGGAGCTAGGACAGGCGGACATTATCAAATTAGGGACGGCAAAGAAGTAGTGGCGGGGGTGATGAGGCTCTTTTTTTCTTTTCTAACGAGTCATTTGCGTTCACGAACTTGAATATACCCACATTTGCTGTTGTAACCTACAGATGGGTGCAGACTCTGAAAGACGGCCTGCTTATGTCCACTGCAATACTGCCCAGCTCTATTAATCCTCAATGACCAGTTGGTCTCGATCAAGTTGGCCGATAGTTCACAGGACGAGAGTATAGTAGAGATGTCGGGTTGTGCTTGAATTGAATTCAATCTTGACCAACCTCAATGAGATAGGCAGTGGTATATCCTCGATATCTCACCGACGACCAGATCATAATACCCCCAAAAAAACCACAAACTATGATTAATTTCCATGTACCCCGCCATATGCCATTGTAATACAATACTAGACCAGTACTACTTGTACAGCAACTACATGTAAGACCTGGTCTACACACGTCATGCCTCAAAATGCTGTGCCGTGCTGACACATGCCGTGCGGCGCGCGGAACCGACCGCTTACCCGCGAATTTTGCCCATCAGACCACTCTCACGACATACGTCTCGCAGCCTTCCCGCCAGCCCTACCAAAACAGCCCAGGAATTTGACCAAGCGTAGCCGAATCCAGCATGACGCCAATCGCAGTCGTACCACCAGCGGCAAAGTGTCACGCCACGCTAGGCGGCATTTTGGTGCTCTTGTAGGGTTTGCGTGCGTGCTTGGTCAAGACCGTGAGCGAGATCTCAGGTGATGGTCGTGCGGTACAATGGCATTGCGCCAGAGGGAGAAAGGAAAGCAAAGAGAGAGAGAGAGAAAAATAGCCCCCCCGTCCCGCTTGTTGCCGTTTATATAAGTGTCCCCTGATGCCGCTTTGAGATTCCGCTATTCTCCACTCAGTTTGCAGTTCATCGACTTGTTGGACATCTTAGAAAGGCACTTATACAACGGCGGCGGCGGCGGCTTCTTCACTCAGGCTCAGGACGAAAAACATACGAACTCCTTCTTGTATTCGATATTGATCACCAATCTCACCTCTTGACGACGAAAACAACATAAATCTTTGCATACCCAAAAATTGGAAAACATACAATTACCCCCCAAAAGAAAATCATGCCGTCAAGAGCCCAAGTCACTGTGCTCCGCACTATGGCCCGTTCATTTTCAAGCACACCCACTACACGCATCGCACTCATGCGATCGACCCCACGCCACTCGGTGGAATGGGGTGCGTACCCGAAACGAGCAATAGGCACAAGCATGTTGTAAGTTCTTCCTGGTCTCTCTCTGTGTGTGTGTCTCTGGGGTGCAAGGATTTACTAATAATCAAAATAGTGTCGCTCCTTCCTTATTCTTCTTCTTCGGGTTCCCCCTCTGGACTGGATGGCTGGCCAACAAGATGGGCGTGTAAGGGTAGGGAAAGGTGCAGCATTCAAAACTCTGATTCTGTGTACATGATTTTTCAAAGGGGGACTACTTAGGGTTTCTGCATCAGTTCTCGGGCGGTATTCTAGCGTGTATACTAGATACACTGCATTCCCTCTACAAAAGGGGCATCTTATTTTCCGCATTAATGGTCGTATTACCCATCATTCCCATGTCCACCATCAATGTCTTCTTGCATCTCAAATTCTTGAAATCCCCTGTGCAAGTTTTTTCCCTTCTTCTTCTTCTCCTCCTCCAGGTAGCACATCTTTGTCAAGGTATAGTAATGATGGGTTAAGGTCGGTAGGTGGGCTTGACAAGTTGTATCGAATTAGATACAGCATTCAATATATGTTTAGTATAGGTAATTTAGGTAACGTATATGGTATATTCACAAAGTCCGCATCAACCCAGAAGCTTTTCAGAGACATGGTACCATTAGACCATTAGACAAGTCTCAAAGCCAGCCAATGGGAAAATGCAACCCGAGACTGCCCTTTAACCCCTCCTCATTCAAGTAGGATCCTCACAAGCGACCTGCAACATGTCCAACTTCATAAATCTTTCGTACAAGATTTAAACAAGTATTCAACCCCTTCTTCTAGATTGATTTTTACCCAAACAATGACAGCATGGCGAAAATGGCGCTAACTTTTGGCAAGTGTAAACGGGGCAGGTCGCTTTACACTTTAAGAAGACGCCCGATATCTAGGCCCTGGAGTAGTTGCCCGAAGGATTATTTTCGCTGTGTCGCCAAACTTTCGTCATCGGATAAACACATCGAGTTGAATTCCTCAACTTCGTTGGACTGGCTCTCCCTGCACAGGTTGCGGGAACCGCCTGGTGGACATGTCCTGGAGGGCGAACGCACTTGACTCACCGGCTTCTAACTGCGACAGCTGGGAAAACATGGCGGTTTCTTCATCTTCCTCGTCCTCATGGAGATTGATGACCCTAGCAACGTTCGAAACCAGGTCACAAAGGAAGAAGCTCAATGGTGTTGCCAAGAATAAGGCAAAGATGGGGTTCGAGCCGGTGAGAGCTTTCCAGTAATCGCGAGAGCCGGGAAATGCCATAGTGAGAACGGTGACGGTAGTTCCGAGTGTTGTCGCAATGGTGCAAAAGATCTTCCCATGCCTGTGCATCCTTCTCCTTGAGTTTGATGTTTTCTTGTGCTTTGGCTGCATCGTGATGACACGGCAATATGCAAGCATAAGCATTATGTATCCCAGGCCAACTGCTAGGCGTATGTAGTGGTCGCTCTCTTTGGCAGTTGAATCTGCACTGGGACGTATTGCTGTCAATACGATGGCCATGATGAGCATGAAAGCGCCCAGCATCCCTTCCGCCTCGGCCCAGAGCAGAGCGACAGCAATGCTGCCGATGATTACTAGGATGATCGTCGGTGCTACCAATACAGCTCCCTTGACGAGTATTTCAGAGAGAGAGTCTATGGCACGTTGTCTCCAATTCGGATTGGTGGTAGTATCCACGCTTTGGGCCGCTACACCGGGAATGAGGATATGAAGGGCCAGTGGCAAGGACATGAAGCGAAGCGGGTGACTCCATCTCCGCTCCTTTATCGATGAAACTTTTGAGAGCAGGCTTGCTCGAAGATTGTGAAACGCTCGGAGAAAGAAACGTTCCTGCTCGACGTCGAGGATGTTTTCTTTATTATAAAGATCTTCCTTGACATGGTCACACGAAAACCAAGTTTCGGGGAAGTAGAGCTGGGTCCAAAGGTTTCCACGAATCAAATAGTCTTCCGGCAGAGGAAAGTTGTCCGTAGTGTCAAGTGGGATGGCTGAACTAGACTCGATGTTATGTTGTTGCTCGGACTTGAGTAAAGTGTTCAGGAATGTACAAAGCTCAGTCCATGGAGCAGCTTCGAGTCTGCTAGTGATGATCGAGACATCTACAAAGCTACGAATAAAGGCAACCATAGCGTGAACATGAGGGAGAACGTTCTTATCACCGATGCGTTTGAGACAAAGAGCGATGGTATCGGTCGTCAGCAGGAAGCTGCGAGAGAAGCCGAACTCCCCACGCACAGTTGTTAATTCTAAAGGGTTTTCAGTCCCCATATTGGTTGGGAGTATCATGTTGTTGGTGGGGCGCTGGAGGTTCGACACATCAGACGCGTAGTCGAAGAGGCAACCAATATTGGTAACAGCATTGTAGACGCCTTGCTCTTTCCATTTAGCTGTAATGCGACCGATGTGGTTGTCTAATTGGCTTTGGAAGACTTGATACGCGTCCTCTGATTTCAACGCCGAAACCCTCTCAAAGGGTATTTCATGAGCCTCGATAAACCTGGTATCAATAGGCAGCACCCAGGAGTGAGGAGCAGAGGGTTTTCCTAGTATTGGGTCCAATAGTGTTAATATGGACATGCGGGCGTCCAGAGGTGCAACGCACGTTAAAGATTGCGAATAGTAATACAGCTGTTGGAGGGCATTTGGACGAGCCAGGATGGCCAGGTGGTGGTACAATCGACCCATGTTTGGGTTCTTATCAGCAGCTGTGCTGTACCATGATCTTGCCACTCCAGCCCAAGTCTCTCGATCTCGACAATCTTCATCTTCAATTGCCATGCGGTAGCGCCCTAGGTCTCCAAGGCACTCGATCCAGGTATCTTCAAAGGCTGGCACGGTCTCATATAAGAGTGCCATCATCTGGTATGCTAGATAAATGAATGCAAGCATGTAGTCAATGCTCTCTGGTAGCCGTCTACGAAACATTTCTAGGAAAGAGTGGATCCCGTGCTTCCACATGCGAGCCGGCATAGAGTATTTCCCTGCCAAACGGCGTAATGCGGGAGAAGCCGACGGATGCTGCGATGCTAGAAAGAAATCATGATGTTCATGTAGGAGTGTTCTGTGCAGAGCAATGAGGGCCTGCCAATGTTCGGATGATAAGCGGGAATTGTGGTCAGCATCAGCTTGTGCCAATGCCGCCGCTTGAGCACGATCGACGTGAATGCATTTGGTCTCCACCATAGTCAGGCCCGCGTATATAGATTTGACTTCTGAAGCTAATTGTTCCTGTGAAATGGGCCTAGAATCCGGTTGGAGCAGCAAACTAGGGAAACGAGAATCAAAACGATGGATTTCGAGGCCGCCGGGTCGTGGTTGGGGAGTAGAATAGTGACGGGGCTTGACGCTACACGATTGGGTAGTGCCCGAGGGTGATGTAACAACGGGCCTTGAGGGTTGTCTAGATCGTGAGTGTTCGAATTGGCTTCGATTCGCTTCGACAGACCATTCGCTCGAAGGCTCGGGTGTGGATCGAAATGGATAAGGGCTAGACTGGGGGATTTTCTTAGAACAAGTCCGCTCGGGCCTAATGGTGTGCGGTATGCTCCGTGAAAAGTTGGGATCGTAGATCTCTACGGGGCATTGGGCCTTGGTACGTCGAGCATGCATTTCGGTGTCGGCAGTTCTCTTCTTTGCCGAGTAACATGGTGTCCGGGCCTTGCCAATGTCCAAGAGTGACAGGGCACTGAGGTCGAGCATGGAGCT
This sequence comes from Clavariopsis aquatica, assembly GCA_013620735.1. Classification (NCBI taxonomy): domain Eukaryota; kingdom Fungi; phylum Ascomycota; class Dothideomycetes; order Pleosporales; genus Clavariopsis; species Clavariopsis aquatica. The sequence goes on from JAAZQE010000175.1 coordinate 43,801, forward strand.
GCCACCTGCAGTAGCCTCTGAAGACTGGTCTGACATGGCCTTCCTATATATGGCTGTCAGAACTCGGAGTATGGCAAGTGAGGGTAGCGATGACTAAAGCGGACTAGCCTTACAGCTTCAGAGCCATATCTCTGACGGAAACACGTGTCTGGCTAGGGTCCATGGCTCGCAGAATCAATGCATGCTCAAGCTCGGCGTGTTGGAGCAGCTGGTCGAGATTCTGGAAGAGGCGTCCCTGGTGGCTGCAAAAGGGACAAGGTAGCGCGTCTGGTAGCAGAGCATCCGCCGTCTTCGCCTGCGTCCGCAGGGCGTGCACAAATCTGGCCTGGGCCTCGGCGTGGGCATCGGAGCCAGCCATTTCCAGAGCTGCAGAGATGTGGTGGCCCCAGGCGAAGTATCGGCGGGTATGGAGGTAGCTCCGGCCCCAGGTATGTCGACGAGCGAAGCAATGGTGACAGACGGGAAGGGTATGGGCGAGCGCCCAAATGTGCCGCCGCTGCCACTGGTGTCGAGGCAAGACCGCGCTGGGGTCTCACCACGCAACAGGGGGACCAGAGACAGAGTGGGCGTGAGGAGGGTAGCGGGGAGGGTAGCGG